>VDFB02288782.1:0-28343 GCA_007258455.2 Sequoia sempervirens | reverse complement strand
CAATGTGGGAGGAGGGGCGAGCATAGGGTTAGAGGATCCATGAATTGGGTGACAACTCAGCCGATCAATAGTATGAGGTACAATGCATTACAAAAGTAAATAGGAAGCTTGCCAACCTCTTCCACTAACATGGGGATTATAACAAACTAAGTTGAGGCTAGTCTCTTCCATAAAATTGTGGGAATATGATTTTACAACTAAAAGTTTACAATGAAACTAGCAAGATATGAATGATGGCTGACAGTACTACTGTAGCAGCCTTACAATGGTAATAAAATCCTGCAAGCACACTGTATTAGTGAAAGTAATCAGGCTGCAACTATGTAGAATGACTCTCCAATGCTCAATATGATTTTCTAAACTCAAACCTATCCCCAAAGACAAACTTCTAAAGTCTGATATGACAGACCAACAACTAAAATGCATTAACCAACAACTACAAAACTCACTAATATGCTCATAAAATGCTCAAAACACACCCAAATGACTTGA
The DNA here is from genome assembly GCA_007258455.2 of Sequoia sempervirens. Taxonomy (NCBI): domain Eukaryota; kingdom Viridiplantae; phylum Streptophyta; class Pinopsida; order Cupressales; family Cupressaceae; genus Sequoia; species Sequoia sempervirens. Next base: position 27,851 of record VDFB02288782.1, on the reverse strand, counting down.
TATCAGATGAAAAAGAACCCTCCAATGATGGCGCCCAAATTCCTAACATGAAAATGCAGGAATAGACTAAAACTAAAATGATGGATGGATTCCAATGCAATCCCAGATGGTACGACCCTCAAGGAAGGGCGATTCTTTGCTCAAAAATCCATTTCTCAACATTAAAATGTACAAATTTATATTAAGGGTCGCCCCTAGCAATAAAATACATTAGTGAAATACCCATAACAAGATTATTTTTATTTCATGACTTATGAGCAAAAACTATATTCAGCTACACTAAACCAATAACTCCAAAAACTGGCAGAAAATGCAAGAACCCAACTACAATGTGCACAACTACTCTCAAAGACCAAGAAAAACCAAAATCTCAACTAGTTGCTATCTTTCAAGCAAGAAGTCAATCCCACGCTAGGAGGTATGCATTCCTCAAAGAAATTCATTCACCATTCTAGGAGCATAACATTACTGAAGACATGAGATGATCAAATGAAGAGAAGAGGCCTCCTTTTATAAACTCTAAAAAGAATCTCCAAAAGCCTCTAGAAGGTGCACCCAAACCAAGAAGTCAAAATATTTCAAATTTGAAGTTGATTGCAACTCCCTCCAAAAGTGGTGTCCTTTTTCAAGAAGGAAAACCTCTTTTTTTCAAATAAAATATTACTTTCCTCAAGTTGGTGTCCCATTTCCTCAAAGAATTTTTGACCCTTAGAAATATTTTAATCACCTCCTGATGAGGCGTCCACCCTTGAAGTCCCATTTTTAAAAACATCTTTAAGTTATGAAGCTAGGCCAAGGGGTTATAATATTAAAATATAACATTATAACATAAAAATAACTTATCTCTCCAAAAAATGCATCAAAAGGCCAAAAATAACAATACCAACCGAATTTCTAGAAGAGGAAAGCCAACTATGCCGATGCCAACAAGACCACTACCAAAAATAGAATTTACTAAAAATAGTAAATTCAGAAAGTTGCTCGGATTAGGATGCAAGCTATACCATTGCGAAGCTCTTTGAAATCCCAAAAAGAATCCGCAATCCAAATTCCATAATTCCAAGTGCAAGCCACTAAAAAATGTAGAAACATCCTCCTAGAAAGTAGAAAACCCTAATTTCATCTTCCAACTAGCCTACGGGCCTCCGGGATAGACTAACGGTCAACAGTACTAATCACTATTGAGAAAGGGGACATTACAGTCTGCCCTCCCCAATATTCCTTTCCCTCAAGCAATCGCAAGTCTGGATGCGGCAAAACCTCCTCATTCTCCCAAGTTGCATCCTCCAAAGGAAAATTCTTCCACTTCACCAAGTATTCTTTGATTGTCCTTCTCCTTAAAGAATGCTCTCTAGAATTAATGATCTCCTCTGGAACCAAAACCAACTATCCCTCTTCATCCAAAGGAGGAAAATCTGATGAAGCAACAACGTTGTGTCCAAGTGCCTTCTTGAGGCGAGACACATGGAAGACATTGTGAACTTTGCTACTTGCCGGTAGCTCCAACTCATATGCCACTACTCCAACCTTCCTGATGACTCTGAATGGCCCATAGAAATGTGGTTTGAGTTTCTCTACTCCACTCTTCTTGAGAGTAGACTATTTGTAGGGTTGAAGTCAGAGATAAACCATGTCTCCAACCTCAAATGAACACTCAAAATGTTGCTGATCAACGTACATCTTTTGTTGATTTTGTGCTATTTGAAGATTGTTCTTCAAGAACTTAAAAATATCTTGACTTTGCTGCAACAAATCCTTGGCTTGAGGAGCTTTGCTATCACAAAACACCAAATCAACAAAGCTAGCAGCCTCATAACTATAGAGAGCCATGAAGGGAGACATCCTGATAGACATGTGAAAGGATGAATTGTAGCAATACTCTCCTAGGTGAAGCCATTTCACCCATGCCCTTTGCTACTCTAAGACATATTTCCTAAGATAGCCCTCCAACCACTTGTTCACAACCTTTGTTTGTCCATCAGTTTGTGGGTGATAGCTAGTGCTTGGAGTGAGCACTATACCACTCAATCTAAAAACCTCTTGCCAAAAGGTGCTTAGGAACTTGTTGTCCCTATCACTCACAATTTTTTTCAGCAACCCATGCAATCTAAACACCTCATGAAAAAAAAATCTACAACTTGAGCTGCTGAAAATGAACTAGTGATGGCAAAGAAATGAGAAAAATTTGTTAATCTATCCACTACAACATAGATACATTCTTTTCCTTGAGTCTTTGGCCACCCCATGATGAAGCCCATCAATATACTTTCCCATTTTTGATTGGGAATGGGAAGAGGTTGCAACAGCCCAGCTGGAAGGGTATGCTCATTCTTGTTCATTTGGTAAGTGTGACACTCCTTGATGTAGTGTTGGACCTCCTCTTTCAACCCTTTCCAAGAAAAAATTTCTTAGATCTACCTATAGGTTTTGAAATAACCTTGATAACCAACAAGTGGGATGTCATGGAAAGTTTGCAAAACCTTCTTTTTGAGCTTAGAATCGGCCACCAAGAAGATCCTCCCTTTGTAGTGTATCAACCCATTGACTACCTTGTACCTTTCATCATGAAAAGAACCTTCTATAATGCTAGTTGCAAACTAATTTTTGGCATAATCAACTCCTTCCAATCAGTAGTAAGCTCACACAATGAGCTCAAATGAGGCCTCTGAGATAGAGCATCAACCACAATGTTATTCTTTCCTTTGACACACTCAATGTCAAAGTCGTAAGCTTGAAGCTTACTCACCCACTTCTATTTCCTTTCATTCAAGTCCTTCTGATGCATGAAATGCTTGAGGCTATTATGACTGGTCTTCACAACAAACTTGCTTCCCACTAAGTACTGTCGAAACTTGGCTAATTCATGCATGATTGCAAGCATTTCCTTGTCATAGATGGAGTATGACCTTTCAACACCTCTTAATTTTCTACTCTCAAACACAATGGGATGCTTATCTTGCATCAAAACAACACCAACACCTTCTCCTGATGCATCACATTGTAGCTCGAAAGGCTTGGAAAAATTTGGTATAGCCAAAATCGGACAAGAACTCATGATCTTCTTGAACTTATCAAAAACACCTTGTGCCTTTTCTGACCAAAAGAAAGCTCCCTTTTTAGTGAGGTCAGTAAGAGGAGCAACACTTTGAGAGTAGCCCTTCACAAATCTTCTGTAAAAGCCACAAAGAACCAAGAATCCCTTCAAATGAGTCAAGTTCTCTGGAGGTGGCCAATCAACTATCGCCTTGATCTTTTCTGGATCAACCTTCACCCCTTCAACACTGATTATGTGACCAAGGTAGACAAACTCCTTCATTCCAAATTCACATTTGGATTCTTTGGAAAAAAAACTTTCGGATTCCAAGATGCTAAGCACTTCCTCCAAGTTTTTGAGATGTTCTTCCCACATCTTGCTTAAGATGAGGATATCATCAAAGAATATCAACACAAACTTCCTCAATTGCTTTTGGAAGACTCTGTTCATACAAGACTGGAAAGTGGCAGAAGCATTAGTCAACTCAAATGGCATGACTAAAAACTCAAAGTGACCATAGTGGCATCAAAATTCCATCTTCTCAACATCTAATCCCCTCATTCGAATATGATAGTAGCCTGATCTCAAATCAATCTTTGAAAAAAACTTGGCACCATGTAGCTCATCAATGAGCTCATCTATCCTGGGAATGGGGTATCAGTTCTTGATTGTGCTTTGATTCAAGGCATGATAATCCACACACATGCAGATGGTGCCATCCTTCTTCTTCACAAGAACAATGGCTAAAGTAAAGGGACTCTTGCTTGGATGAATGAAGCCCATCTCCAAGATTTCTCTTATGTTTTTCTCAATTTCATCTTTCTGCTTCTTAGGATATCGATAGGGTGTCGTGATAATTGGCTTGGCCCCATATTTGAGTTCAATGGAATTCTCAGATCCCCTTTTAGGAGGTGGCCGAAGAGGTAGATCAACAAACACCTTACTCTTCTTGGTGAGTAAAGACTGAATATCTGGAGGATAGTCCCTCTTTGTTTCAACTGGACTAGCTAGAAGGACCATACATTCCACAACCCATTCAACTTGTTCATGCTGAATCAACCTCTCCATCCTTTTGAATGACACACTTCGAGGACCACCATTGGAAATTTCTCTTAACACCACCTTCTTCCCATTGGATTGAAAATTGAGCTCCATTGTTTGTAGATTTAGAGAGATTTCTCCAAGAGAACACAACCATTGAATGCCAAGAATAACCTCTGTATCTCCAATGCTTACAACATAGAATTCATCTTTAACTTCATGGTTTCCCAATTGCAAGGACATGTTGGAAACCTTATCAGTGCATGAGATGTGAAAGCCATCAACTACCATGACTTTGAATCCTTGAAACTCTTTAGTCTCGAGTCCTCTCTTTGCAACCACTCCATCAATGAAGTTGTGTGTTGCTCCAGTATTACTCAAGGAAACAATATGATGCTTCCCAATCATGCCACCAACCTTGAATGATTCATTATTTTGAAAACTAGAGAGTTGGGAAAATGTGCCCCCTCCTCCTTGCTCATCCTCAGCCTCTTCTGGATCCTTTTCTTTCTCACTTTCAACAAAATCATATCGCTACTCCGAGTGATCAGATTCTGATCCAAAATCAAAATAGGCCTCCATGTGGTTAGAATGACCACGTCCATAGCATCTATGTTACTTTGACCAAGGTTCTTTGCAAGTGTAACATTTTCCTTCCTTCCTAAGCTTCTCACGAAGCTCATCATCCATTTTAGAAGGGAATTTCTTGTGTTGATTTGAAGGGTGCCTTTTATCACGCTTATGGGGAAAAGGCTTGGAGGGAAACTTTGGTCTAGGTGCAGAAAACTCCATGCTTCTAACTTTCTTAATGGCTTCATCAAGGATTGGTGGGTCAAAAGACTTTACCCATCCCTTCAATGGTTCCATCAATCCTTATGAAAATAACACAACTAGCCTTCTTTCAGTGATGTTGGGCACCATCACAAAAATTCTTTGGAAGTCCCCAATGTATGATTCCAATGAACCATGTTGTTTCAGCTATGCAAGCTTGAGAAACTTCACTTCTGGATCCTTAGTATCAAACCTCTCAATCAACTTGTTTGTGAATTCTTCATAGGTTCGAATTAGGTTGTGGCCAAGTGTGACCAAACCACAATACCACCACTCATGGGCAACCCCTTCCAAATGCAACGCTGCAAATTTTATGGCATCTTCTTCAGGAATAGGCCTTAGTGAAAGCTAGTTGTCAAGCTTCTGGACCCATGACCTGGCTAAACATGTATCACTTCCATCGAAGTGAGGCAAAGTCACCTTCCCAAGAGCTTGTTGGTAGTCAGTTCTAGGAGCCACCAGAGCACAATTCTTAGTTATTCCACCATTCCTTTTGTTCCTATGGTTCATGTATTGATTAAAGGACCATTGGTCTCTAAGATCAGGAGGGAATGAGGCATACTCCATGTAAGCTTTCCTAGCATCATCTGGATAAGGTATTGCAGCCTCAACTCGTGGTTCCTCCCTCAGAGTGAATGTAGGGAAAATTGCCCTAGATGATGATCCACTTGAGGTGGCCTCATGTTGGCCAATATTTCTGTCTCTTCCATTGCCATTAACTCCACTATTTTGTCTTGTGACATTGTTTTGGTGCAGATGTTGATTCTAATCAGCTTGCTGGTCCATCCTTGCAAGCAAGCGACCTAGCATCTTAATCATGCCATCAAATTTATTTTCCATTTTGTCTTCTCTTTCCTCCATGGCCTACTTAAGACTGTCTTCCATGTTTTCAACTGCTTTACCGGTATCCACTGCTCTGCCAGTCTCTCTCAAATCCTCTGAAAAAGTGTTTGCCTCTGGAACTGACAAAAAATGTGATTGGATCTTTGCTGACATCTGGTGTAGTATCTGTGGGCTCTGTCACTCATTTGTCAACTGACATTGTTAGACACAGGATGGAAGAATCATGGCTCTAATACCACTATAATGAGTCGACCCATTTTTTTTTTCAATTTTTGATAACAATTACAATGCAACATGCACCTGTTAAGGTTAGCTCCAAAACCAAAACAATGTAGAAAGTAACTCTAACCAAGAATGCGCCCTAAGACTCGATGAGGGAGGAGGGGTGAGCATATGGTCAAAGGATCCCTATGAAATAGCTAAACTGAAAATAACTCTAACCAAGAATGTGCCCTAAGACCCGATGTGGGAGGAGGGGTGGGCATATGGTCAAAGGATCCATGAACTGGGTGACGGCTCAACCGATCAACAGTATGAGGTACAATGCATTACAAAAGTAAATAGGCTGCTTGCCGACCTCTTCCACTAATGTGGGGATTACAATAGACTGAGTTGAGGCTAGTATCTTCCACAAAATTGTGGGAATATGATTTTACAACTAAAAGATTATAATGAAACTAGCAAGATATGAATGATGGCTAACAATACTATTGTAGTAGCCTTACAATGGTAATAAAATCCTGCAAGCACACTGTATTAGTGAAATTAATCAGGCTGCAACTATGTAGAATGACTCTCCAATGCTCAATATGATTTTCTAAACTCAAACCCAACCCCAAAGACAAACTTCTAAAGTTTGATATGAGAGACCAACAACTAAAATGCATTAACCAACAACTATGTAGAACTCACTAATATGCTCATAAAATGCTCAAAACACACCCAAATGACTTGATATCAGATGCAAAAGAACCCTCCAATGATGGCACCCAAATTCCTAACATGAAAATGCAACAACAGATTGAAACTAAAATGATGCACGGATTCCAATGCAACCCCAGATGGTATGACCCTCAAGGAAGGGTGATTCTTTGCTCAAAAATCCATTTCTCAACATTAAAATCTACAAATTTGTATGAAGGGTCGCCCCTAGCAATAAAATACATTACTAAAATACCTAGAACAAGATTATTTTTATTTCATGACTTATGAGAAAAAACTACATTCAACTACACTAAACCAGCAACTCCAAAAACTGACAGAAAATGCAAGAACTCAACTACAATGTGCACAACTACTCTCAAGGACGAAGAACAACCAAAATCTCAACTAGTTGCTATCTTTCAAGCAAGAAGTCAAGCCCATGTTAGGAGGTATGCATTCCTCAAAGCAATTCATTCACCATTCCAACAGCATAACATTATTGAAGACATGAAATGATCAAGTGAAGAGAAGAGGCCTCCTTTTATAAACTCTGAAAAGCATCTCCAGAAGCCTCTAGAAGGTGTGCCCAAACCAAGAAGTCAAAATATTTCAAATTTGAAGTTGACTGCAACTTCCTCCAAAAGTGGCGTCCTTTTTCAAGAAGGCAAAGCTCTTTTTTTCAAATAAAATATTACTTTCCTCAAGTTGGTGTCCCATCTCCTCAAAGCATTTTTGACCCTTAGAAATATTTTAATCACCTCCTAATGAGGCATCCACCCTTGAAGTCCCCTTTTTAAAAGCATCTTTAAGTCATGAAGCTAGGCTAAGGGGTTATAATATTAAAATATAGCATTATAACATAAAAATAACTTATCTCTCCAGAAAATGCATCATAAGGCCAAAAAAAAAATACCAACCGACCTACTAGAACAGGAAGGCCAACTATGTTGATGCCAATAGGACCACTTCCAAAAATAGAATTTACTAAAAATAGTAAATTCAGAAAGTTGCTTGGATCAGGATGCAAGCTATACCATTGTGAAGCTCTCTGAAAACCCAAAAAGAATCCACAATCCAAATTCTAGAACTCCAAGTGTAAGCCATTGGAAAATGCAGAAACATCCTTCTAGAAAGTAGGAAACCCGAATTTCATCTTTCGACTAGCCTACGAGCCTTCGGGATAGGCTAACAGTCAACAGTATTGATCACTACTGAGAAGGGGACATTATAGCATCCCTAACGAAAGGTCTACAGGTTGTCATTTTAGACTTAGGCATCTCACTCTAAAAGCTCTCAAGAAACACCTTTTATCGCTTCATAGAAATAAAGACAGGTTGGTAGCAAACTTTTATAGACACGCTTCAAGGTACAGTCTAGAATTATATGCATTCTTTTGGAGTCAAAACCTTGATCTTTTTACATGATACCTAACTCCTATAAATGATTCATCGAATAATCAAAATCCATAGGGGAAAATCTCTAGCCCTTCATTTTAGACATAGGAATCGTAGAACAAGGTTTGGTCAAAAGTGGGCTTTAATATTTTACCGTAATCATTACACCTTGATGAGAAACTTTTATGCTCGAGCTAGGAGAGCCCAAACAGGTTTGAACATTCCCATCCATCCTCTCATTTAAATCAACATTAAGACTTTAGGATTTGAACATTTTAGGCGTCTAACATCATTCTTAATACCTTGGTCTTGGAAAACAAAGGTTCACTCTAGGTCAACATTGGGTGAAAATATTTCACTCACCCCTTCATCAAATTTCATCCTTCACTTCAGCTAACTTTGCAAAATTTCAAGTACACCAACACTTTGGGACTTAAACATTAATCAAACCAGCTACTAACTTAGCTACTTTGTATGTGAAATGTATCCTTTTCCATGCACTTATTTAAGTTAGTTATCATCCTTGAACTAGTTCATCTTGAAGGTCACAAGTCTACCCTAAAGATTTCTAAGTTCATTAGCATCCTTTATCCCAACATCAAAACATCAAACTCAATTCAAAAGTGTTGTCCCAAAATGTTTGCAAAGATCACTTCCCACATCACTCATATTTTCATCCCACATTATCATCATTGCTCCCAAAAGATTTAGAGTGTCCCTTCTACCTAGATTTGAGTCAACTAGAGAGTTCAAACATTACAAAACTCAACACAACTCTCCCATAGGTGACGCAAAATTTATGGTAAAGAAAAGATCACAACACAAGAGAATCATGAAGAAAACAAAAACTACATTTACCTCAAGTGATCCAAATCTCTTTAGAATTTGATCCTAGAAGTCATGTTACCCCGTCACAACAACCGTCATCTCCTTCAAGACCATATGAGATTGAAGACATCACAAATAATCCATTTTAGCTTACTAGGGAAGAAATTATGGAACATCAAGCCTTTGAAAATATATCTCCTATCTCCCTGATGTTTGTAGCACATAATTTAACATAAGGTTTCACATCTCCATCGCTAGGGCTAAATCAAACCTACATTCCTAGTCTTGCAACTAGCCTTGCTAAAGATTTTGGTCACACCTCACCATTTGAAAGTAGTACACTTGTGGGTACCCTTGACACTAATCCTCCACCTCCAACAACTGCTTGGACACGTACTTTTGGTGCTCCTCCTGTTCCCAAAGTTCCAAAACAACTACACACATCGCTTGAACTTCATTATTCCACAACCACTTCAACATTTTGAGGACACCCTTCTTCATCCAAACCTATGAGTACCACAAGTGTTCCCACCATCATGCAAAGTGGTATAGACCAAGTATCTCAAAAAATCACACAAGGGCATGCCAATACTATATCACAAAACCAACCCTTTGGTGGGTTCATCCATCCCATCTACCATTTCTGCCTTCTCCACTATCAATCCACCTCAAAACAATCCCTTGGTTACAAGTTCTATCAATCCTGGAAGTACCTTGATCACAAATCCCTTGTTTACATCTTTTACGCAAGGCAATCCTCCAAACACAGGACAAGGGAATCTTTTCAATCAATGGATTTAAGGTCCTAGTGTGTCATTCCAATTACAAAATTTAATGACATCATCCTCATCTTTTCCCACAATCCCCTTTACTATGCCAAATCAATTAGGACCTCAAACAATCATTCCTCCACCTCATTCTACCATCTTACAAGGAATGTTAAATCAAGGAAATCCTCCACCTTTCACCAGTAATCCACTACCCACTCAAAACATCAATATCCATGATCCTTCATAGATGTCTCAACAACCACCTGATCCCACATTACAAGCACATGCCTTAACTTTACAGCAAGCACAAGCCTATCAACAATTCATCCAACAACAACAACAACAACAAGAAGCAACCTTAACACAACAACAACATTAACCTCAACAAGCAGCCTTAGCACAACAACAACATCAAACTCAACAAGCAACCTTGACACAACAACAACATCAAGCGCAACAAGAAACCTTAGCACAACAAGCAACATTAGCAGCACAACAAGTCGCACAACAACAACATCAAGCACAACAAGCAACTTTATTAGCACACCAACAACAACAGGCCCAACAACAATTCGTAGTAGCACAATAACAACATCAAGCTCAACAACAAGCCCTACTAGCTCAACAATATTCCCAACAACAACAACAAGGTTCCTATTATCCTCATTTGGACATCGTTAATCCAAATGCATCGGGAACATATCCATCACTTTCACAGAATCTCACACCATCATACACCCCATATAACTCATCTGTTATCTCACCATATGTTCCTCCACCTAACTCACAATATGATCTAGCATCATAATTGAAATTACTCTCATAAGAAATGCAGGACGTTTGCATGGGCAAGACAAAAAAGCCTCATACATAGAACTTGTGTCCTTACCCATTTGATCGAAACATAGCAATGATACCATTCCCTCCTAGTTTTGAAATCCCCAAATTTGACAAATATAAAGGGAGAGGAAATATTGTGGACCATATCAAAGAATTTAATGTCATGTGCATGGAAGTGGCTTACAACAATGTATATCTAATGTGCCTCTTCCCTCAAATTTCAACATGTCATGTTATGGATTGGTTTTCTCATTTTCCCCCTAGTATAAATTTTTTTCAAGAAATCACTGATAAATTCATCGATCACTACTCCTTCAATCTTGACATGGATGTTAGTCTAGAAGAATTATACACTCTTAGACAAAATCAAGGAGAAAATTTTTCTAATTTCTTACAATGATGGAGACAAAGAGCTAGTAAGAGCAAGTGGCCTCTTCCTGACGAACAAGTGGGAATTATCATAGCCAATCTGGATCCAAATATATCATTCCACTTGAAAATAAAATGCATCACATCATACGATGAGATTGTCCCTAGAGCCCTTAACATTAAAAGAGCCCTGATCTCACAAGGAAAAACTCAAGCTTACAAAGACAACCATCCTTCAACTAGTTGAAATGAGAAACCTCATGTTTGGAAAAAGAACAAAAACGTAGCAAATAACAGTGTGGTCGACGCGAAGGTCATACTAAGTGCTCCTAGACCTAATAACAATCAAGTTGCTAATATCCAACCGATTGTGCAAGAAACAAAACCCCCTCAGAACAATCAAATCAGTAACACCAACATGCAACAAAGGAAAACCACTAACAAGAACAACTATCCCAAATGCAAGTACACATAGTTATCGAAACCCATTGAGACGATCATGAAGAAATTGGTAGAGTGAAATTTGAAAGCACTTCCCAGCTTTGAAAACTACCAAGAACCACAAGAGAAGCCATCCTGGTACACCAAGTGTGATCTTTGTGACATTCACAAAATCAAAGGACACAAAACAACAAACTGCATGAAACTCAAAAATATCATCCAAGATCTTACAGAAAATGATACCATATTTGTTGAGGTACCAGCTGGGAACTAGGATCTCAAAATATACAAAAACCCTATGTTGAATCATAACAAAGCAAATAACAACAACAAAGCTAAGGATTACACCAATGTGCAACATACCTATTCCAATGTAGTTGCCTCTTACAATAGCATTATCACTATTGTCACCATCAAAGGAGCTAGTATGAAATGTGGAGTCACCACACAACATGGAAAAATAATTGTTCAAGGAGTCCCATCTCAATCTAGAACACAACCTACTTTTCCCACATCAAATCCTAGCAAATACAATCTTCTAGATTAGCTTAAACAAACCTCCACACCTATATCAATCTTAGAACTCTTAAGGTTATCCCCCGCACATAGTGAAATACTAGAAAAATCCTTCTCTGAATCATTGGTTCCCGAGAACATTGATACCGATCAATTTCAAGCTATGGTAAAGCATATCACCAACCATCTTCTCACCTTGTTCGAGCAAGATCTACCATCTCAACCATCTCATAACCATGCTTTACATCTTGAGGTTATCATTCATAAAAACAAGGTCAAAAGATTCTTGGTAGATGGAGGTGTTGGTCTAGACATTTGTACCTTACAATTGATAAAAAATCTAGGCTATTCAGAAGATACTATTGAGAAGAAAAAAAGTGCCACCATCAGAGCATATGATGACCAAGAACAGGTATCACAAGGAATCATTGCACTTCCAATCCAAGTGGGACCTCTTAATGCATAAACTACATACCAAGTGCTTGATCTTGATATTCCCTATAACATACTGCTTGGCTGACCATGGATCCATGCTCTAAAAGTTGTAGTCTCAACCTATCATCAATGTGTGAAGTTTCATTTTGAAGGCAGAGAAATCACTATCCATGGAGATGTTGAGCCTTTCTACTACTATAAAAGTCTTGATGCCAAGTTCTATAAGATTCCCCAAATACCCAAAAATGATGAAGGGCCTACACCACCAAGCTCATTTGTTGACCCATAATCCCTAGCCTCTACCTCAACAACAAAAATTCCCATTGTGCAGATTATACCCGACGTCAAAGCAGTGATCCAAGATGGTGGTTGTGGAAACTATAAACTATTGAAAGACACCTTTGTCTTAGGAGAGTTACCTATTTCTCCCCAGTCACATGGGAAACCAACATCTAGCACCAAAGAACCTGAAACAATCAAGATGACAAATACTACCTTTACCAAATGGGGAGATTTGAATCAAGATGTCAATAAGGAAGATATCTCTAAACTCCTCTATCAAGATGAATGACCTGTTCTTGTTCTTCCCATGGAAGCTGACAACAAAGGCTTACAGCTAATGAAGAGCATGGGATATAACAAAAATGAGAAGCTAGGACAAAATGACAATGGTTTAATGGTTTACTAGAACCCATCATTCTTGAGAAACGGATAAAGAATCTTGGCTTAGGTTGTACTACTAGTAAGGTTACACTTATTGGCAAAGGTATTTCTGCTAAATGAGCTGAGGCTTCCTCTTGGTAACCTACATTGTGTGATATGACCTTAAATGACTTTCCCCTTGATGTTGCTGACCTATTTGAGAACAACACCCTATTTATGATATCCATAACATCCTTTGTCTCAAGCAACCAACCAACTAAAATACACCTAGTATTTTCAAAACTCATTGACATGAACCAACAAGGACCACCGATTATAGATTTTTTTGAAAACGATGAAGCAATCTCAGAATTCATGGGACTTTGTGACAACTTATCATGGGAAGATCATAAAACAGGCTTTGACATAGAGCTCGATACAGGGGCATAGTATGGGGAGATGGTTGAATCCTTCAGTCACAAAATAAATGAAATGCAATTAATATGTAGATCCTTGAGTGAAAACCACCTAGGGGCACTCTTTGATCCTAAAATAGTAAAAAAAAAGGACGCATCTGACGGTGGAAACCTTTTTGAGGCGCCCAAGGATGAGGGATTCAATCTCCCTCTTAGTGCAATGCATCCAAAGAAATAAAAAATACTAGTAGAAAAAGCCACTCCAGTCAATGTGGGAATGGAGGAAGCACCTAAGATTACTTTCTATGCCAAATCCTTGTTAGCGGAAGAGCAAAAGAACCTAGCAAAATTCCTTAAAGAAAGAAGGAGCTAACTTTGCATGGTCATACATAGATATTCCAGGCCTTGATCCAGAAGCCAAACTAGTTAAGCATAAATTAAGGAAGATGCATCCTCAGATAACACTCTTGGTTAAACTAGAATTACTAAAGCTTCTTGACGTTGGATTCATTTGACCGATAGATTATCCCGAGTGGGTTTCAAACCTGGTACCAATCTCAAAATCCACTGGGGGAATTAGAATATGCACTAATTTCAAAGATCTGAACAAGGCATTTCCAAAGGATGATTTACCTCTTCCCAACATCGATCTCATTGTGGATTTAATGCCTACACATGAAATGTTGTCACTCATGGATGATTTTTTAGGCTATAATCAAATCATAATCGCCAAGGAAGATCAACATAAAACTACATTCACTTGTCCATGGGGAACCTATTGCTAGAATGTGATGCCATTCAGGTTAAAGAATGTAGGAGCAACCTATCAAAGAGCAATAACCCTCATCTTTCACAACATGATCCACAAAACAGTTGAAGATTATGTGGACAATATTTTGGAAAAATAAAAAAAGAGAAGTGAGCACATACAAGTCTTAGGACTTATCTTTGACAAGCTTGAAGAATACAAGGTATGAATGAATCCAAAAAAGTGTGTTTGGGGTCACATCAGGGAAGCTTCTTAGCTTTATTGTTTCACAAAGAGGGATAGAAATTGATCCAAAAAAGGTAAAAGCCATCCTAGACATGGAACCACCACAAACATTGAAGCAGATGAGAGGATTACAAGGAAGACTTCAGTCCATCAGAAGGTTCATAGCCCAACTATTAGATAAGATTCACCCATTTTCACATTTCCTTCATAAAGGGATAACCTACAAGTGGAGTGAAAAGTGTGATAAAGCTTTCTAGCAGATCAAGGATTATCTACTAACACCTCTAGTGCTCATGTTGTTGATATCAAACAAACAACTGATCTTGTATATCTCAACAATACTAGTAGCACTAGGAGCTCTTTTAGCACAACATGATGAAAATGGAAAGGAAAGAGCCATCTACTACATCAATAGAAACTTGGTAGGCTATGAGATGAACTATTCACCCATTGAGAAGGCATGCCTAGCAATAGTTTTTTCCTCACAAAAGTTCGGGCACTACATGTCACATCAAATCAAGCTCATTGCAAAAATCAATCCATTAAAATACCTATTATCCAAGGCAACCCTCACAAGAAAAATGACTAAATGGGTGATGATCTTAACAGAGTTTGACATAGAGTATGTGGAGCGTAAGGCAATCAAAGGACAAGTGATCATAGACCAACTAGAAAAATCACCTATCTATGCTGAGAACCCTTTAATATCTGAGTTCCCTGATGAATCAGTGTTCCTTATCAACCTCACAACTTAGTGGAAGATGTACTTTGATAGATCATTCACCTAACACGGATCAGGAGCAGACATTCTTTTCATCACCCCTCAAGGTGATTGCATCCCAAAGTCATACATGCTATCATTCTCATGTACCAAAAACATTGTTGAGTATGAAGCCCTAATCACAGGTCTAAGGATAGCAATTCAATGGAAGATTCAAGAGACTAAAGTCTATGGAGACTCAAAGTTGGTTATCAACCAAGTCAATGAAAACTATTAAACTAAAGATGACAAGCTCACTCCTTACAAGAAGATGGTGGATAATCTCAAAGATCTTTTTTATAGACATAAATTTTGAGCAGATTCCTCACATGAACAATAGAGCAACATACACCATGGCAACAATCAGATCACTATTGGACATGCCAAACAACATGCTCCAATATGAATTCTTGGTAGAGTAGCTTCTCATACCAACTTTTGAAATCCCTGAATCTAAATTCGCGTGTGTCATTGTTGGTCCTGGATCCCCGTGGTACCATGACATCTTTACTTACCTTAATAGAGGAACCCTTCCATCTGATATCACCTCGAACCTTAAAAATACCTTTGTTAAAAAGGAATCTCGATTTGTGATCCTAGGTGATACCCTTTACTGATGAATCATCTAAGGGATATTCTTAACCAAGAGGAAACCATAACTGATTTAATAGAAGTACACGATGGCATATGTGGGTCCCATTCTAGCGGTATGACATTAGCTAAGAAACTGTTGGGGACGGGGTACTATTGGCCAACCATGGAAAAATAAGCTCACCAATATGTACGAAGGTGTACCCAGTGTCAACAACATGGGGATTTGATTCATGCTTCAACTCAAGAATTATAGCCAATGATCACACCATGGCCCTTTTCGCAGTGGGGACTTGACCTCATAAGCAAAATCACTCCAACCTCATCCAATGACCATAATTTTATCATAACTGCCACTAAGTATTTTACTAAGTGGGTTGAAGCCATTCCTATGACCTACATAACGGGGAAGCAGATAGCCAAGTTTATCTTGAATTACCTAATTTGTCGTTATGGTGTCCCACAAACTCTAATCTCAAACAATGGAGCCCCTTTTAAAAATCAAGATGTGAAAGAGTTGTGCCAAAGATTCAATATCCAACATCAATACTCTACCCCATATTATCCCCAAGGAAATGGCCAAGCTAAGGCTATGAACAAAACTATCCTAAAAATCATGAAGAAAACAGTTAATGAAGTTGGTTGTGCTTGGCATTTGCAACTAAATCCCGCTCTTTGGGCTTATCGAACCAGTATCCGTACACCTATAGGTGCAACCCCTTTCTCTCTAGTTTATGGATTAGAAGCCATCTTGCCTATTGAGGTTGAGCTCCCATCATTGTGAGTATCATTGCAGAACCTGATTACTGAGGAAGAATACAGAGTGTCTTGACTAAATGAGTTATAATTCCTTGATGAACATTGTCTTGACGCCCTCAATCACTTGCAAGTATATCAAAACCAACTAAAACATAGCTATAACAAGAGAATCAAATGTTAGTCGTTCTAGGTAGGAGATCTAGTTTGAAACAGAATAAGAAGAATCTTCCAGATCAAGACAACAAAGGAAAGTTTGAGCCTAACTGGTTAGGTCCCTTTGTTATCACAACAAGCTACAGATCAAGAGTATACCAATTGTCAACACTTGAAGGTGAACCCTTGCAGGAACCAATCAACAACTTACATCTCAAAAAGTTTATGCCTAGTCTTAGAGGGTGTAAATCAAAAAATACAAAAAAAAATCATAAAATAATCAAAATCCAAAAAAATGAGAAAAAGGATTGAAAAAGTAAAAAAATAAATCATCTTATAGTGAAAACCACTTTGGTGGTGCTTTGGGAAAGTACCTTGGTGAAAACCTGGCAAAAAGGTGCCTTATGTAAATAAAGCATCTCCATTTATTCTTTGGCTCTTTTGTCCTATCATTCTTTGCATCGCCATTTATCCCTCATTCGTGTCCTTATCATGGCTTGACATTGTGAGGTGTCATAAAACCTTTAACACTACTTGGCATATTCCAAAGGTTAGTCTATCAGGTGCCTTTATCGAAGTAGGCTAACATGTCACACTGGGGGCATTTCGTTATGAGATAATCAAGTTCTTGTATACCTTGAGGTCAAATCTTATCAAAAAATCCAAAAACATTCATAAAATATTATCTCGGAAAATCCAAAAACACTTGCAAAATCCTTTACAACTAAAATCCAAAAACATTTAGAAAATTGTAAAGGTAAAATCCAAAACATCCAAAAAACATCAAAAACCCTAAAAAGGTCAAACATAAAAAAAAAACAGAGTCCTTTTGTCAAACTATGAGTCTATGAGCTTGAATGTAGGCAAGGCCATCATTGATGTGCCCTCGAGACACCCTAGGTCAGTCCTTTAGGAGTCCATCATAATAAACTGTCATCTTTCATCTATTCATATCTTCATCTTGTAAATAGGTTGGCTTAGTCAAACTACGTGGTCTCTGCGTGTATAACATAGGCAAGGCTTATCTTTGATCATCCCATGAGGCCCCTAGGATAGGTCTCTTAGGTTAGGTTCTTGGTCGAAACTCGAAAATTCTCAAAAAAACCCTAAACATTTGTAAAACCCTTAAAAATCCCCAAAATATCCAAATATTTAGGAAAACACAAAAACATTTGAAAATTGAAAATCCAAAAACATTAGAAAAACTCAAAAGACCTAAAAAGCATCAAATATCTTAGAAAACCCTAAACAACCTCAAAAAATTGAAAATTATAAACATTCGCATAAACTTTCAAAAAAGTCCAAAACAACCTTAAAACATTTTCAAAATATCAAAAACACTGAAATATTTCAGAAAATTCAAGACCCATCCATCCCATCTCGCTTTCACCTGCAATAAACTTTCACCCATAATAAATCTATCATCACCTTCAACCTTTGGCGAAACAAATGGAAAGAAAACATAGCAAGTTGTAAAGTGAGAACCTAATTGTCAAAATATAAAGTCTAAATCATAGGTAAATGCATCAGTGAAGTTTATAGCAATAATTCATCTTAGCATCATCATCCTAACATCAAACAACCTCTAATCAACATGTCCTAGGATGTATCCTTCCTACGATGGACATCAGTATTAGAAATCACTTTAGCTAAACTTAAACTAGGCAAGAGCTATAGATAACACTGACTGTTTGTCTTTGATCTTTTCTTATGATTTATCTTAATAACCCATTCCGGGGACCTCTCGATGATGTCCATCTAAAAATTATTTAGAGAGAAAGGAATGGGGCATCGATAATTATCTTTCATTTGTTGTGCTTGTGGGTACTCCTGTAAAATAATCTTGGCGCATACTTGCTTAATTTTGTGTAGGAAGGTCATTTAGGGTATGTTGTTGACTATTGTGTATGCTTTGGTCCAATATATTCTAAGCTTCTAACTTGCATTCTAATGAGGTTTCCATATGTCAGGGTGTGAAAAAGAACTATCCTATCTGTTTGTCGACTCAAAGTCCATTACACTAGATACAATGTTGTCCTAGTTATCAATACCTTGATGCATTGTGTCTATGTGTTATATCAAACAATAAGGAACAACGAAAAATCCCAATCCCGAAATGTGAGCATCTCCTAATCCTACATTTCATCCTGCATTTTGCATTGTCTCGTCACCATCCCTAATAAAGTCTCGATGGATCAAGGACTTGTTGGATCTTTTGAAGCAATAATCATCAATGGTCATTCATTCTTTATTCTTCTATCTTTTCTCCGTGCTAACCTAGTATCATGACAATAAAAAAAACATCATCAATGCATCCACCCTGCATCCACAAACCATCAACATACATGCATCTCATAGCATAATTATAAAACATCCATCAACATAATCATTGCATATCACATCATTCATTTTGCATTATCATTTGAGTTGTGATGAATAGACATTTATTATTCTATACATCTTAAATCATTGCATATCATAAGCATTTACATCCATACATCCACATGCATACATCATCATCATAAAATGCATAGAAAATATACAAAAATAAATGCATCCACATCCTTTGCATCCATAACATTTGCATATCATAATCATCCATCCATATCATATCATGAAAAGATAATGAAAAAGAACATAACATTTCATCCATCCATATCATGATCATCGTATATCACATAGGCATAAATATATTGCATCCATACATGATAAAGTATAAGCATCCATATCATATCCATCCATACATGAAATAAAGTAAACACATCATAGCATGAATCATCCATATCCGTATCATATATATATCAAAAAATGAATGTCATGGTACAAAATTTGGGTCAATGTATGAACATTGACCAAAAGTACAATATCCATGAGGCTATCAAAAAGGAGCCCATGAATGTATATTTGTGATAAAGAATGGGGAAAAATCAAAAAGTGTCTATACATAATAGCTAGCCCTAATGGCTGCTACCCTTTCTAGCTTGCCTCTTAGGTTGATCCTCTGCTTGTGGCTATGTGTCACTATGTTGTGAAAAATCTGACTGTCTCAGAGCCGTTGGTACATCACGATGATAATGTTGCCTATAATATGCAACCTTTGTAACTGCCTCTTTGTACAGCCGCATTGACACTGTCTGACCATGAATGGACACCATCATCACCTCAATATGCTGATGTTGAGCAACCTCCTGGTCTCTCTCCCGTCACAACATGTACTCTTTGTAATGCCCGAGCTCTCTCAGCTGTGATCACAACCACCTGCTGTCGAGCCTAGTCTTGCTCCGCAGTAATAACCAAAACCTGTTGGTGGGCCTAATCCTGCTCACTAGTCAATAGCTGCACTTGCTACTATAGTTGTTGTATTTGTGCATCTCGAGCATTTAGTGGTGGTAGTGCTGGCTGCTACTGAACTGCTAGAGGCTGCTGTTGTACCATGGGTAGAGCCCCTAGAACCTGACCTTCCTGGTCATCCTAGCCATCCTGTCCCCTACCTCTCCCTGCTCCTCTACCTCTGGGCCTCCCTCTGGGAGGAACACTTGCTAGATCTGTCAATCCTCGAGGAGGGACAAAACAAGCATCATATGCAGGCGTAGTCTGAGCTACCGCTTGTCCGTGATCATATGCCCAAGGATGAGCCACCAACTATTTGAAGATATCTACTGCCTCAAGAGCTGGGATAGTCAGTCCCCATGTGGGAACCTCTCATACTGATCTCACAAAAATGGCCCTATAGGCATCATCAGGTTTATCCTGGACCTCTTCGAGTTGTCGGGCTACCTTGTCTTGTAGATATCTCTTAATATGGTGCTCTCGACCCTACATGTATCAGGTCTGCCTGGCGAAATAGAGCTGTTGAATATCATCAAACCATGGCGGCATCTGTAGCCATGGGCACCAACAAAAAACTATCATGTCATCAATCATCCGTCTCCAATACGAGAGTCCAATCTATCCAGTGTGCCTGAGGGTAATGGCACTTCTATATCTCCAAATGGCAGGATCATTTGGCTCCACGTCTGTGATCTAAACAATTGGTCGAAGCACGACGATATGCTCCCACACCCAAATATGTAGCAGAGTCACTCTTGTACCAATGGATCTCCCATCACAATAGACAAAATCATACAAATCATGATACAAGGAGGCTAGCATCATGCCCCCCCATGCAAAAAGTGTCCTATACAACATGCAATGCCACACCAAGTTCCATCCTGGGCTAAATCTTTGCTACATCTATCAGGAGCCACCGAACCTAAAATGATGGCTGTGACAATCAATCTAAAGGTCAGCACATGACATCTATATGACTCGAGGTCGATCTGTGAGGTAACCAAAGCAATCTACTCCATCTCTATAACCTCAAGGTAGGCATCAAATCCGACATTAGTGTCATAAATCACACGATCTCCATGAATCAAAAAACATAGTATACACCAAACATCCTCCAAAGTCACCATCGCCTCACCTATTAGAAGGTGGAAAGTTGAAGTCTCATTGTGCCATCTCTCGCATAGAGCTGTCATCATGGCAAGATGTGTTTGAATCACATGCATATATGCGACATACCAAAGGCCCATATCTCCTAGGTGGTCTTGGCGCAATTATGATAAATCATCTAGTCTCTCCAAAACGGTGGGCCTATGCTCCCACGACATTAGTGGTAGAAAGACCTCCTGCATCCTCAAAGCGCACGACATTAGGAAATCATTGAAATTTGACTCAATTTGAAATTTACAGCTCATAAATCACAATAGCGTCGCTATATTCAAATTTCAAATTGCGATGCTCGAAGCATTTAAAATTGCAAATCAAAACTTGCATCGCCAAATAAGCTGGTGTTGTGATTTAACCTTTGGCATACCCTACCCTAACTTTTAAATTGAAAAGTGCATCGCCAAACAAACATGCATCACGATTTAAAATTAAAAACCCTAATTTTAAATCGTGAATAGCGTTGCTATAATTCATCTAGGCGTCACTGATTTTAATTTGGGTGTCGTTATATAGTGACACCACCCAAGTTTGAACTTCAAAACATAATAAATGCATTGAAAAGTCATATTTCAAATCAAGTTTGGAGTTACATACCAGTGGTCTTGAGCTAGGAAGCCACTGGAACTCTCGAACTCGGTTAGACATATGCCTGGGAAGCTCTCAGCGTGCCATTTCGTCGAAAGGTCAGAGCTCAAAATAGCAAGAATCTCTTAAGTGTGAATGCACAAATGAATTGAAAATGGCCCTTCTTGGCCTATTTAAGCTAGAAAATTAAGGTTTTTTGTTTTAATTTGACCTTGAAGATAGGGTTTATTATCATTTTCACCAATTTTTCCAATATGGACCTGTTTTTGCATTGTTTTTTGCATTTTTAGCATAGTTCTTGCATCTCGAAGCCTTTCTGGACCCTTGGGGCAACTTTTAACCTTTATTGAGAAATCAATCCAAAATTCAATTTTTTTTCCTAATTTCTCAAGGGGGTAGGGAGTCAACTTTATCCTTCCATTGGGGCATCTAAAAAATAAATAAAAAAATATTTTTTGATTTAAGTAGTAGTTTTAATTTGAAAAGCGTTATTCTTTCAACCAAAGCAACAAGTACCTCACTTCAAAGGGGAAAAATGTAGACACTGAAAAATGTCCTAATTGTTATCATACATTTGAAACAAATTTACTAACATCATTTCCTCTTTAACCCATCTTCTTTTCGCTTAATTAATTTAATTAGTCTAGCTAATTAATTAATTGCATCATTTTCATCCATTAACCTAGTTAATTTAATCGGGTTAATTCATCCCCCTTCATGCTAACATTTCATCCCATTAAATTAAATGCATCAAAATATTTAATTTAATTCCCTAAGTCATCTTATTTAATCAAATAACCCTAAGTTATTTAATTAAATATCATTCCATCTCTCCCCCATTTATTAAATCATTTAATTTAATGAATAACACTTTAATTCTTCAAATCCCCTAATTGCATGATTAAATCTTGTTTAATTAGCAATTAATCTAACTTTCCTCTAAGAAAAGGGAATATTCCCATAGAATTTTCCTTATCCCCTTTTTTGCACAATTAAAACTTTGTTTTAATTTGCAAATTGCCATTTTCCTCACCCAAAAGAATATTCTTATTCCTCCATTATTTGAAAAAGGGATGTTTTCACTTGGCTTCTTAAGCAAGTTTTAACCTTCAACCTGTTGAACAAGTCACCTTTGACTTGTGACATGAGCAGGTCAAAAGTGTGTTTGTTTGAGGTAAGTGTGAACCCTTGATTAGAATCTCATCATGCATTCTCATCCGTTGATGAGAATCCATGATCCATGCCTCTCATTTCCTTCATCTTGGACCGTTGATTAAACTTTTTGATCTCAACCCTTCATTCCTCATTTGCTTTCATATAAATAGGTCACTATTTGGAGACAAATGGATCTATCTTTTTCAGAGCAAACTTATGCTGTTGAATCTCATCCATTTTTTTAGAGAAAACTTATGCTATTGAATCTCATCCATCTTTTTCAGAGCAAACTTATGCTGTTGAATCTCATCCATCTTTCAATTGCAAAATTATGTTGTTGAATCTCATATGCACTTACACTCATATTTACTCACTTTTTAGCTTAATTTAGTTAATTTTAATTGCATAATAGCTTAGATCATCCATTAATGGCTTCCATGCATCCATCTTAGCTTGTTTATAAATTAGGGTTTTCATCTTTTAGCATATCTTTAGCTTAGATTAGCTTAGCAATAGCATAATCAGTGCACTTCTAGCATAAAATCATGGTAACTTAGCTTGCATCATGTTCATTTTTAGCATAAACTAGGTTTTCATACATCAATCACAATGGTTTCATCGATTCTCTTCCATAGAATCGACTGAAACATGCTCACTGATCACGGGATTGGGAAAGGGTCATCGTTTCACATCAACACGACACTAATTCCAAAACAAGATAAGTTTCAAATGGGTTAGATTAGGAATTTAACTGTTTTCTTAGTTTGTAGCTTTCAATTTCAATAAAATGCATAGTTTAGAATTCCAATTTGAATGATCTTGTTTGTAGATGTAGGTTTGTTTGGAAAAGTTATGCTTTGATTCATCATGAATCAAGTGTAATCGACCCTCACCAACATTTCCTCATCTCACAATTATATAAGAACTAAAAAGCATGATACAACACTATGAGTTCAATTTAGGCCAAACCATAACATATAAATAAAGAGACAATGTAAGATAAAAGAATAAATGCAATGTAAACATAAACAAGGGATAAATGATTCTAGAAGCAAGTACAAGTGAGTTTCCCTAGTGGAAGAATGAAAAGTAAGGTAAAAACAAAATTAAGGCATAGGAAAATGGTTCAAAGAAAAAGGAGGAAACCAAAATGGTCTCTTAGGTTGGGAGGATGATCATGTAAAAGAAATATATAGAAGGTGAAATAAGTGGGGAAATCCTATCAAATAATATATAATCAAAATACTAGTTGGCATAAAATAAAAAAGGAGAGCACAAATTAGATCTATCCTATAAGTATATATGAATATACACAATATTAGCTCTCATAAATCATCAAACAAAATTATTCTTAGGTACCACTTGTGGAACCACTAGCTTTCATCCATCCATTAGATCATTATTCTTCTAGATTTTATCATCCAATTTACCTTCTTGTTGTTCTTCTCTACTTATTTTTAAATTACATGTCTTTCTTCTTAATATTTCTTCATGCTAGGTAAAAACACATGCTCAATAGGTGACACATTTGGTATCTATTTTCTTACTCATTTTTTCTTTTGAACTTGTGATGGCACAACTTCTTGCTTTAGATTTCATATAGTATTTTGTGCATGTATATATCAGGACCCTTATGTCTATCAACTATTGGTTGGGAAATTTGAGGCTCTTTGGGTTTTCTATATCAAGTTACCTAATCTACTTTGAATCTTGTGTAACTCATCAAGTTATATTTGATATAAATCATGTATATAATCATTATCTCATAAGGTGTATTTTGTCATTTTGGTTTTTCCATTAATTTTTACCTAAAGTACACTAACTAGGATGAGATAATAGCTTGTAATGAGTCCTTTTCAATTTTAATAACTTTTTCCTTCATGAATAAATTTAACACAACAATGAAAAATAGAAGGGAAAACTTTACATTGATCAATTCAGGTTCTCTTGAGGACAATACACCAAATCTATTAGAATATGGTATCACACATGACATAAAATAGATAAATTCTTAGGTCCACATTTCTATAATATTGCATCCCAATGTGTTGATTAACATTTTATCATGTATGCCTATTAACTATGAGTTAAATATAGCTTGAGTCTATTTTTGGTTTTGGGTAACCCTTGTAAGTATATCATAATTTTTTTTGACATAAATTTATTAGGTTGAACCCTTGTAACTATTACTTATATTATCATCTATTGTACTACGAGTTAAATAGCTTGAGTCTATTTCCTACTCAATTGTATATCTACATTTCATATATTCTAGAGAGGTGGGTTGGTGTGTCTATATTATATATTATCATTTTTATATTTAGCACTTATGCTCTCATTATCTATCATATACATTTCACTCTCATATTTTCCTCGATTAATTCTTGATCTATCTTAAATATTATTGCTCATATATTTCATGTTCCTAATTTGGGTATTCATATGATAAGATTCATTCACATATATTTTACAATTATTCATGATCTATGCTGCATATGTATGATGTCTTCTATGTGCACATGGTGTGATTTTATTCTTATTTTCATTATGATTTCTATCTATTTTGATACCATACATAATTGGTCATGTTCAACTACTTATGAGGCATCATATTTGCCACTTAATGCTTATCAATTTTCTATGCATGCTCGAGCTCATCCTTATGTTAACTACTACATACATTATATGAGCCTTATCATGAATTACATGTTCATATCATTTTGATGCCTTACTACAAGACACAACTTTGTATGTATACATTTCAATCATTTTATGCACCATTCTTCTCTTGATCTAAGCATATTTGCTATCTTCACCTCATAATTATACCATAAAAAATTCCATTCCATTGCACCAAACCTCCTTAATAGCACAATTAAATAATGTTACTTTGCATGCACTTATTTAAGTTCACATTTAGTTCCAAAAAAATGGACCCCTCCTCACCTCTAGTATACCAAGTTTTGTTGAAACTCTAGAGTGGATTGACCAATAACTCTTAAGTAAGTTCAACATGAAAGTTTTGTATTTGATAAATTTCTTATCTAATTTTGATATGCCTTTTAATTTTATGAAGTTTAAATATAGTTTTGTTGAACATAGGTAATTGCAATTTGTACATACAGGTTAGCTTGAAACTTCTATAAGAAATGTGAAACACATTTTATTAAATAGTTCACTAGACCTTATCTCTAATCTATGCGTGCTTTCAAATCTCAAGCTAATTTAGCACTTGTTGGCCCTCGTGATTTACTCATGTGGACCATATATTTAAGATCATTTTATACATTTAAATGTATAGTTAGAAGTTTCTACATTTTGGTGAAATGAGTTTGTGCATGACTTTGAATTATGTAAATTTAAAGATTTATTGATATTTCAAATTGATTTAATTATTTCACAAGTGTTTAGGAATTTGTATCTAAGTTACATTAAATTTATTGAATGTATGTATGCACTTGAGAACTATTATCTAGATATCCAGAGTTCATGTTTAATACATTCTATATCATGTGCACACTTGTAAATTTATTTAGAACTATTTTATATTTCTATTCTCTAGATCTAGATATATTAAACCAAGGTCTCATTGCTCCTTTAGGTACATACATATCATGGAAAATGCACTTGTTCCATCTCTGTAGGAACTATTTGCAAATATTAATAGTGATATTAAGAGATTAAGAGATGCATTAACTGTTGGTACAAACACAAACATATATGCGAACACTTGCATGTCCATATTACAAAGCCTGGAACAAATAAGAGGTAAACTTGGGGATACTAGTGCATTTTCCCCTAATAGATTAGCTGCTATTCTTTCCCACATGTGGGAAGAAGTACGTGGTGAGGTTCCCTATTCTCAAATAAAAGATGTTGTAACCAAATATATGATTAAAAACTGATGTTTTCCATTCTATGAAAATAAGCATAAGGTGAGGGGATACTAGGTCACCAAATGTGTGATGATGCTATTGCTGCATTAATCTACCGATGATTTCTTCCAACACATGGTCAATATTCAAACAATGACCAACTTCCATTATATTCTGTTCAACAATTGTATGCTGAGGTCCATTTGGGCCTCAAAGTCAACTACCTAGACATTCCACCATATGTTGGTTAGGGGCGTGCTAGGATTATTGATAGGCCCACCTATCATCGAGTAGGTAGACCAACCCTCGATGTTTAGGGTATTGGTTGGTGGTAGATCTCCTACTCTCACCCCAGCTCTAGCCCCCTTAGCGGATCAAGTTGTCATCACTTCCCAAAAGGAAGCAATTGACAATGTGGGCGATATTGTAGCTGTGACCACCAGGATATCTATAGATCATGTGGGTCAGTATTTGATGTCTAGATGTTCACTTTCCACAGTGCCATTTGTAGCACATCACAACAACATGGATCCTTTTACAGCGACGGGCATCCCTACACCCACACAACTCGATGGACTTACTGGAGATATGGCATAGAGGACTATGCATTGTTTGTCTGAGGACCTCTTGGAGGAATATGCCTTCATCACATCAGACTATGGGATCTCTAGAGACCAATTCAAAGGTCGTTTGGCTTTAGGAGCTCATTCACATCTAGGATCCCACCATTCTCATCACTCTTAGCCTAACACCAATGCACATCAAGATCCGCCTACGAATCATTTGATTGCTGCACATACTATTGATCCTTTAGTTGACTCTTAGAGGATGTAGACTTCTATGGGTTTTGTGGATATGCTGATTCGTCCCGATTCGTTGTCAATGTCATCTCAGTTGCATAGTCCCCTTCACTCATCATTTTTGGAACAATATGCGATGACTCAGATGGATGTAGATCTTGATGCGTTGACTGCGCGTTTGGTTGATTAGGTGGAGATTGACATTGTAGAGGACTTAGATCATCTGATACCACCTGATGCACATGTATGTGTGCATGTGCATGTTCAATTTTTTTTTTATTATTTAATTTTTTTTTAACTAGATCTATTCATATAATATATATGTATATATATTGTAGATGGAAATACCTCATGTTACTCC
>VDFB02288781.1:0-89356 GCA_007258455.2 Sequoia sempervirens | reverse complement strand
ATAAATTAATAATAAATATTCTTAAGAAGAAAACAAATTAATAAATAGATAAAAAAAAAATTATGAATACCATTATTTTATTTATAATTTTAAAATTTTAATTATACAAAATCATCATGATGACCAAAAATACACAAAATTAAAACTTGAAAAACATATTTTATTTATAATTTTGAAAGTTTAATTATAGAAAATCATAATCATCGTGATGATCTTATATACACAAAATTAAAACTTGAAAAACAAATAAACTAAAACCATGAAATAAGTAATAATTCTAAATAAAATAAAATAACTTTCAAATAAATAAAATATTTTTTAAATAGATAAAAATAAAATAAAATAACAAGCATATTAATTTAGTCCTTAAATTTATAAATGAATTATGAAAGAGAAATATGCAAAGCTACATACTGCAAACACAACCTCCATAATCAAATATTAATAGTTGAAAGCTTGAAATTATTTTAATATTTTGTTAATGGGGTTGCAATGTCAATAGGGTTGAATTTAATGAAGTTGTAGAAGCAAGAACTGCTCTTTACTGTGGAGAGGTCACAAGTTCAAATCCTGCAGGGGGTAGGGTATGTACACCTCGTATTGTGGAGCACGAGTTAGGTGCCTCCCCCATATTGGGGGAGTATGAGGGCCTCGTATTGTGGAGCACAAGTTAGGTGCCTCCCTCATATTGGGGAGCACGCAGGAGTCCCATACATACCATGGTATCGCGGACTCTAAAAAGGACCTTTCCTTTTCACCTTTGCAAGCACAAATACTTGACACTTGTCTCAAGATCAAACATTGTGAAAATAAAAAGATTATATTATATTTATACTTAATAATGTACATTGATACAATAGTGTGAGCATGTTTCCTTATTAAATATTAATAAAGAGAAGGCTATCCAAGAAATTCTCAATAATATTCATTGTTTTAAAAAAATCTTATTATTTATTATAATTCATTATAATTCATTATTAAGAAAAAAATAAAAATATATAGAATGTTATTATAAATGTGGAAATATTCACTTAAGATAGAATAAAATAATCTTTAACTAATTATTAAAGAAAAAAGCTTTTAAATAAATAAAATAATTCTTAAATAAATATAAATATTTCTTTAAAAAATAAAATAAATGATATACATTAAATAAAATAATTATTATATAATTCTAAAGTAAAATAAAATATTGTTTAAGTATTCAATAGTTATTTTATTTTTTATATTGATACTAATATTTATATTTATTTATTTTTATCTATGGGGTTGGATTAATCCTCCTCAAATTTATAGAAAATATGTCAACTAGAATCTTTCACCTATTCGACAGTGCAAATTAAATTTTGGTGAGACCTTTATGGAAAATATGGGTGTTGTTGGAATGATACATATGGTGAGAGATCATGAAGAAAATTTGATTGGTGCCACTTCAAAAGGTTTAAAGCATGGAGTGAATAATTAGGCAAAGACACTTGTGCTACTTTTAGGTTTAAAAATAAGTTCACAATTGAGTATTAAGAAGTTGGGAATCGAGGGAGAATCACAAATCATCATTAATGTTGTAAGAACAAAAGGACACAAAGTTAGAAAACAAATAGAATATTAAATCAAATGTGGCCTATGATATATAATTTTGAAGAATTCTCTATTAAACATGTTTTAAGAGAGGATAATGCCCACATGGATGCACTATCCAACTTTAGTATTGATTACTCCACAAAGAAAATTTTAGGGAGTAATTTAAAATTATGGTTATCTAGAGTACATCAATATTTTAGGACATATCACTCCCATCGAAGGATGCCTTACATAATATTTTGGCAGAGCATCATTAAAATGTCTAGGAAATTATTAGAAAATTCTTTTCAAGGACGCGTTGCAACTTTCAACAAATCATGGGAAGTTAAGTTGTGATGGTTTATAGTTTTTCATCTCCCTTTCTTGATAGAGACGTCTTAAACCATCATATATTAGGTTATTCATAAAGAAGAGGTAAATTAAATTTTTGGGAGTGGCCTTAGACTTGAGGATAAAGACTTTTTGTAAAGTGAAAGCGATAATAATGGTGCATGCTATTCACATGATATTGGTGGAGCTTTTTCTTTTGGCTTTAAATCATTTCTACCATGTTAACATCAAAATTGTTGTAATTTTTTTTGGGGTCCTTTTGGAGGTAGGGAAAATATTGAGGTTGTAAGACAAGTATCCATGACAATTATCAAACCATTATGGAGACTAGGCCTCAACTTTATCCTTAATTTGGTAGTCTCTGGCTAAGGTTTCCCTACTAGTAATGGTTTATGAACCATTCTAGTCTTGGTTGGGTCACCTTCCTAGGTTCCATTCATCATCTTGACAATTG
Source organism: Sequoia sempervirens (assembly GCA_007258455.2). Classification (NCBI taxonomy): domain Eukaryota; kingdom Viridiplantae; phylum Streptophyta; class Pinopsida; order Cupressales; family Cupressaceae; genus Sequoia; species Sequoia sempervirens. The sequence goes on along the minus strand of VDFB02288781.1, from coordinate 86,991 downwards.
AATACAATAACGACCCACATATACAACAAGTAAAGTGGGGGATTGCATTCGTGAATTTCTTAATAGGAGTGATGACTTAGAATAATGTGGACTAGTATTTTGCATTGGAAGCAAAAACTATAGACATTAAAAATGACAAGGATAATGGTCTCAAGGGATATAAAACTTGTAGAAATCCTCAAGTGCTCTATGTTTAAAGTATATATTTACATGTATATGGATGATGATAGGAATTATAGTTGATGAAAAAATGTTTGCATTAGCCTTTGATGATTTGGTTAAGACTCCTCATGTTTTTTTTTAATATGGCTCTCCATTATGGAGTTGCCAAAAACTATTATCTCTTTCTACAAATTTAATATATGGGTAATGGCCTAAGGTCATTTTTATCTATAAGAAAAAATATTTATATTATATTATTGATTATAAAAATCAATATAAATATAATTGTATTGTTTTATATTATATTTATATAATCTTTTATAAAAGAATCTATTAAAAAAATGGGTTGATTTTATTTAAATTTATGTAATGGATGTTAAATACACAGTTTTTAAAAAATACATATGATTTTTATTTCTCTATTTTTAATTGTTTAAAATAACTAAATAGATAATTAATTTATTATCTTGTTTATATGGGCCAAGTGGGGTTAATCCAAAACAAAGTCCACAACAAGGATTAAAGTGGACCCCTACCAAAGGGTGACAAAAATTGAAATTTGATGGATCTTTGATGGGTAATCCAAGAATTTTAGGAGCTGGTTGTATTAGAAGAGATCATAAAAGAAGGCTTATTAGAGTTGTGGCAAAAAAGTCTTGCTTGGTATCAATAATGAGGTTGAAGAAAACTTCTAAAAATTATGGTTTTAAAGAAGTAAATATAAAGTAAGATTCAATGAATATAACAAACACTATTAAGAGGATAACATCTCTAAAATATAATTTGAATATTATATTTAAACCATGCTAGCTCCTCATCAATTCCCTATCAACCTTCACATTTGAACACGTATATAGGGAAGCTATATGGAGAAGTAGACATGCTATCCAACATGACTATTGAATAAGTGAGAAAAGACATAAGAGATAATTTCTTGCTCACATGGTAGTAGTTGGCACATAATATTTTTAACATTTCCTTGAGTGTAAGTAGGAAGAACTCATCATTAGAAGTTGGAAAGATTGCAAAAGGCACAAACAAGACCAACAAGGAGTATTGCCATGAATGAATGCTCATACAAAACTATTATCAAAAATATTACAAAAATATCAAGCATAAGAGTCTTAAATACATGATTTTCATTCTTTTGTGGAGAGGGCAAATAGAAATAAATATTGATACCTGTTGTACCCAAATAAATTTTTTGCTTCAATAAGGCATTTTGATTAAAATAGTCTAAATCCTGTAAAATTGTCGTCAAAAGTCAGTTTTAGGTCAAACCAAGCATGAGATTTTTGTGGGTTTAATGCCTAGAAGATATTGGAAATTTTTGAAAATTAGGGTTTTCAGGCCCCTATTTTTAGGAAAAAACCTTAAAAATAGGATCTTGCCAGAATTGACTGAAAATAATTTTGATTGGTTATTTCACATCACGATCACATTGGAGAAGTCAAAATCAAGAAAAAGTTCAGTTTAAGTCTGGTGGGTTGTTTTCACTCATCATAGAAGATTTTGTGGTGAAAGATGCTAAAAAAGGTGCTTCCTGATGGAGGGGATTTTCAAATGGTGAAAAATTTTAAAAATATTCTAAGTCTGGAAACACTTTGCCTTGCTACGTGGGAGATGCTTGTGTAATCAACATCCAAGTCAACTTTGTAGTGTTCGTACACATAAAAATGGTGAAATGTAGTAATGTACTCATTTCAGCGGCAATGATACTTCAACGCAGTCAACTCAACATTGCAACATAGTGTTCGTGAAGTGCAAAGAGGTGGAAATCATCAGAAAATCATCAAGTCTAGAGCTAATTGTGCCCCTATAGGCTAGGGGTTCCCTTGAATTTGAAGGCCCAAATGTAGTTGTTAATGCTTGCAAATCCAATCATCTTCTCTAGATTTCTATCAGCTCTCCAACAAGCCATCAAGCGAATCCATCAAATTTGTGAAACACCAACAAATGATGGAGGAGGTAGAAGACGCAGGAGTCAACAAACATTGAAGACGACAGTCACATTACAAAAATTGTGCCCCTGTAGCCCAAGGGCGCCCAAGAATAAAGCCTATCAAATGTCAGAATTTGTAGTGACCATCTTCAGGTGATCTTTCCAGCTTCAGTCCAGCTCCGTGATGAATTCATTTGTAGGTCCATAAGACATTTCTGACATCCGTAGCTATTGATCTAGTGAGCACATAAAACAAAGGATAAAATGAAAGTCAAAATGTGAGATGTACCTCTACAGGCCAGGGGAACCTAGCCTTTTGGTCAACTAGATGAGGTTTTTGGCAGTTGTCTTCTTCAAGAGATTTGCTCACAAACCCTTCTAGCTACGTGATGAATCCAACAGTCAACTCTCAGGACTTGTCAAACACACGTGAATGGATGTTCAGTGTAAAACACCTAAGACGAAAGCAAGTAGAAATTTGACTAAGTGTTGAAAAGATGCAACCTTCTTGGAAAAGGTGCCCAACTTTCTAGGGCCTTAGATGCAGTCTTCTGGCTTAGTCACTCCCAGGAACATCTCTTCCGAGTTGTTCAATCTCTGCGATGAGATCATCAGTGCGAACAATGGAGCAACCCAACTCCTGGTAGCGAGAGTCAAAGTGGAACATTTCGTTCAAAGATACAATGTGTAAAATCCTTCTCAAAGTCTCAATTGTGCCCCTACAGGCTAGGGGCACCCTTGAATTTGAACACTTTAAATCAACTTTCAAAACTTACACATACATTCATCCTTTGTTGAATTCTTTTAGCTTCACGATGGATTCAACATCCAGTCGATAGGAGTCGTCAGTCACCGACAGTTGTAGATTGAAGCACAAAGGGTTAAAATACAAAAACATGGTTGTCTGGTGAAACATGCACCCTTTTGGAAAAAGGCACCATATGAAGTTTTTAGCTTTTGCAACTTCCAACAACATCTCTTTAGACTTATTCCAGCTACACAATGAATCTGTCAGCTCCGCTTTAGGATCAACTTGGCATCCAAAATTTAGGGTCAAAAATAGGTTTCAATGACATTTGCAAAGGCTAAAAGTTGGAAATTTCAATAAAGTTTCTAAGTCTAAGAATAATGGTGCCTAAAGTCAAACTTTGAATTTTGAAACTAAAGTGCATGCTTTGGTTACCCTATAATGGAGGGATTTTTGAACTAAATTAAAATAATAAAAAAACTTTAATTTCACCTCCAAATCGAACTGCAAAATACTCTGTTATTTTTACATGAGGCGTATTTCCTCTTTGCATGTTGAGTGGTGCCTATTTTAGGGTTTTATCTCCATTTTTTATTAACTGAATGAGGTCCAATAAGAATATTGTATCCTAAATCAAGGGTTTTACTTGCATGTGACGCCTTAACTCATAAAAATTCTTTAAATATGCACTTAGGCGTCCATTTCCTTCATCACAGGTTGAAGGAAAACACATATTTCCTCATGCAAGCAAGATTTGGAGGTGCTACAGGAAGAATTTTTCAATGTTCTTTGCGATTATAGGTCCAGATTGCTCAACGAGATAATTTTCTAGATTTCATCCTTCAACACATGCATGTTATACTTCATTCAAGGATATGTGTCATTTTTATAGAAGCATAATATAATTTCTATCTTCTCCCCCTCACATTTCTTCTATCCTTATCTTAGGTTTTCTCTCACATGTCCAAAGCAAACGACAATTTTTCACAGTCCTAATCATTTGGGTTCGTTGTGTACAACATTCTCTACAAAACCCATGTGTTAGAATTTTTAGGAAAAATTGCCTCGTAGCTTTGCTTTTTGAAGCTTTTCTTTTTTTCGAAGATTCCTTTACATGGTAGTGAAAAAGTCAACATTTGAGAAAACATAGAAACTGGGTTTGATCAACTCTCAAGCGGCAACAAAACCCATATGTTAGAATTTTTTGAGAGAAAAAGCTTATGAAGCCCCTACTACCCCTATTGCTTTTTTCTGAAAAAGTCTATGCATACCAAGCAAAAAAGCATTTTTTCAAATTTCTAACATTGTGGGTTTGCTTAGAATCATTTTCCCTACAAAATCCACATCTCGGATTTTTTTGTAAAAATTGTCCCTCAACAGGGTATTTTTAGCCTCATCATAAGCTATTTTTAGCTCACCAAGAAAAGTTGTTAGAACATATTTGTGTTTACAGTCAACAACCTAGTTTTTCATAATGCAGTTCACTCAAAATGAATACAAGACCAAATTGGTCATGATTCATGATTTCATTAGAATGAATGACACAGATTTGCATCAAGTGGATCCAGAGGTTAACTTGAACACTTTAGAGATAGACCAAACCACACTTTAGAACATTGAGGAATACAAATTGCTAGAAGCGGCCTCATTTCCCATCACAACACAGTGTATAGAGTTTGTAATGGATTGTGTAAAGCATTACAATTCTACTACATGAGAAATGCAATTAGTGGATGGGTGAGTGATATGCAGTCTCAAGCCCAAAGACATCGAGAAGTGCTTTGGTATTCCTCTGAATCTGAATAATTTGGTCATTTCCATGGTGGAGTGCAAGAAGGCGATCAATGCTAAAAGGGAAAAATGTCAAAAAATGTTACACCCTGAATTGTATAGCTACTACTGCATAGGAAGTACATTGTAAATGTTTGAATCTTTCTGTTGAATAAAATAAATTGTTCTTGTGATCAATTGAATGTGTCCTAATGATTGTCTCATTATCTTATACTCCTATTGATGTAAATCTTGAATGAAAGTAGCATATTAAGTTATAGAATAATGTTGTTTTAACTTTCTACGATGCTTTATGTATATTGCCTTGGTTTTGAGCAAATGACTTCCGTTGTCATGTCATGATGTGCAGGAAACAGGTTCGTACCTCTAGGCAGAGGAGAGATATCACTCGGGGAGGAACTTGGTCGGGTAAACAATAATGGATACCAATTGGACATACACACACAACTATATAACTAAGTAAGCTAAGTCATTGTTGTAGTTAAGGGTAAGTCATCCGTAGGTTTGTTTAGTATCATTAGGAGTTGTATCTACTTCTGAATGTGTAAATAAGTGATGCTTGCCAGTATAATCTTATGAGTAATATTTCTTGTTAGAGGTGGATATGTGTATTTGTATATATACATATGAATACGATATGTACAAGTACCCATAAGTACATTCATGTCGATACAACGCATTTGAGCAGATGGATATGCCATACGTGTGCGTCGATATAAGTGTATTTATGAATACTTATACGTAAAGTAGATATATAAATATATATACAAGTATACGTACCCGCAACTAATGTGATGAATGAATATATATATGATGACGGTATATTGCCTCAGAATTTATACATGCACATATATACATATACATGGTTACATATAGTATTGACTGGCTCACAATATATGGACGTATAATGTAGATGTGTATACATGTATAGGTATAAAGATAAATATATTTATATATTTAATATTATATTAAAATATAAATATAATATAGTTTTTACAAATGTATACGATATTATTTAAATTACTAATTTAAATAATTATACATAACATAAATTAAAAACTATATTATATAAATATTTTAATAAAATAAAATATATATAAATGTATTAAAATAAAAGATTTGAAAATCAAAATGAAATGTAAATTAACATTTTATTAAATATTCCATAGAGGAATGAGACTAAATCGAAAAAGAGAATTAAAACGTTAATCTTAAAATAACGATTTTCGAAATACTTCATTGAATCGAATTATTGGGCTTCAATTTTATACTTTAAACCTTGCCAAATGCGTTATAGTATTATATTGAACTTTATTAAAATATTAATGAGTTAAAATTCGAAATAAAAGCTAAGCCGTGAAAATGGCGGAAGAAAGGAAAAACGTGCAAGAAAATCACGTGATTAGGGCCAAACGTCTAAAAACGGCCGACTGAATTCGTGCTTGGCAAAAGAAATGGAGATGTGGACTTCAAAGAAACTGGGAAAAGTCTTAATTTAAACTTGTCATTTAACCTAGCTGCTAAATCGAGCATGAACCAAGAGATGTCACGTTTTTAAGAACTGAGCAAATGCGAATTGGAATAAACGTCATTGCTGTCAGATAATGGAGGTCGAAACACTTGCCATTAAGCAACACGTTTTTCTTTTGAAACATTCCAAGCTTTGTTGGCAGCACTGGCGCCATAAGAAGAGGAAAACAGTTAAATTCACAACTCTATATAAACCTGCGAATGTCATTGATAACAGACACAAATTTACAATCAAAATATTCATATTGTTTATTCAAGAGTGTAGAGCATTTTGCAGTTGAGAGGGAATTCACCATTAGAGAGAAAGTTTTTAGTTTTATCCTGTTAAGAAAACTATTTGGTTGAATTGAAAGAAGCAATCTCAAAGTTGAGAACAACAGTATAGAATTGTCAGATTGTTGTGCTGAGAACTTGTTACAGAGTTAGCTGAAAATCATTTGGTGAAGGCAAGAGAAGGAGTTACTCTTTCAAAACATCTGGAAAGCTTTACCAAGCATGCTAACTCTTGCTTTTACATGCTTTCTAATATTCTAGTATTTTGATATAATTCTGAATCATATTCTTGACTGAAAAGAAATGTGTCTGAAAACTGGTTTACTTAGGAATGAATAAGAAAGAAGAAAAGTTTGTCAGCATATGTTAAGTTGTGGAATAGAATGTTTTATGCATGTAATCTTTCATTGGTTTCTGCTTTCATTAGTGTACGGTTTACACTAGGCAATGAAAAGTAAACTGCATAGTATGTAATGACTTCATATATGGAGTATATGCTTGTATATAGTTACTAGATACTAGGAATGAATCAAGAGCATTTAATGAATTACAAGCTTCAACTAGTAACTAGATAACTTAGTTAAGTTATTATCTCCCTAGGATGAGAGTATCCTGAAAAAGGGCATTGGTTATATAATCTTATTTAAATATTCTTCGTTCAAGTAGTTAGACTGTTGTAGGATGTCTAGGGTACGGACTACCCTGATAGACCAACCTACGCGTAGAATAAGATAGCCTCAAGTCAAGTTGAACCTGGCCAGTGAATGTGACATATGACCTATGTTCTTCATTGAACGTAAACACTTTGGCCAAAGTAGTGTAAGGAACCATTTAGATGTAGTACTACACTGTTAGTTCACCGTGATCTCGAAATACATCCTAGTTTGAGAATTGCCGGTTGCACGAAAGCTAGCTTTGTAGGATCACAACACTATGTCCAGTTGGTAGTCATTAAAGGATACCCAACCAATCTCTTCTTCGAAGGGAGGGTTGTTCATTGCAAAATGATCGTGCGGGGGACCGCATTATAAGTTCGTGGTTGGCGAAAAAGCGCCCGAGTGATGTTTCTCCTCCTCAACACCCGACTGATGATCCAAGACTTGACAGGACGAACTCCTGGACCTTCTTACTTCTATTGGTGCCAAAAGCCTACGGGCTATGTATGTATATTTCTCTTCTTACTTTGTAATTTCATTTGGAATGAAATAGTTAAAAGTTGCAAAAGATGTATCTTGTTTATGTTTTTGAAAAGAAATTTTTTATCATTATGGTATTGTTCTTACTTATTGTGACTGAATTTTAAGGTTTTAAATTTATCGTACAAGTGTGTTCGTTACAAAAAAGAATGGCAAAGAGATGGCTCAAACATAAAAGTACTTTTCCAAAGAATGTGGGTCATGGTGAATTCAGAGATGAATACACAGTTATGATCACTCTTCTTAACTATGTCACTAGTCATCCAAATGCCAACAAGTTTCAGTCTTGGATGTATTACATCGTGACTCAAATTGTTAATTGTAAAGAACATTATGACTAAGCTTCTTTGATCAGCGACGTTCTCCACAAATAGATGACTAGCTTCTTGGTTGCTCATGAATTCCACATGTGTTCGTACCTTGTGTATCTAATAGCCTTCCAAGGTCAGTTTAAAGGGTTGAATATTGTGGGAATTCTAAGTATACAAAATGTTCATTAGTACTATGCGTAGCTTGAGTTCACACAATTTGAGCAACACTTCAAGCGAGTGCAGGAAGCAATCTTGATGTACACCATGAGGAATCTTGATCGTGAGTTACATGTGTGTATTTCAATAAAAGCCAAATTGACGATGGTAGAATGGGTCGATTGGTTCACCCAGTTCCCTAATTTTACCTACATTCACACGTATGGATACTCAGGTCATCCAGCCATGTTACCCCATTATCCCTCTGATAAGGTGGTGTTCATGGAATTTCTACAGCAGTTGTACGAGGTCCACTCCTATTTGCGCAAAAAATGTAAGTCGACTGCCACTTTTCCATTATAGACGAGGATTTACATGTGCAAGTCAGTAGTTGATGCCAAGGCTATGAGCCATGAGATGACGAGGCTTAACCTTAAGTATCTCATTGAAAGATGCTCGTATGACCCTTGGGGTCATTTTTCAACACGCCTTAGCGATCATTCTTCACATAAACCTTCTATGGAAGACTATTGGTTCAATTGTGAGGATGAATTCGAGGTGCGAAGGTGAAGCTATAATAGGTTCACCCTTTCACAAATTGTTCATTTCATGTTAGAAGATGTGGAATGGTTATCAGATGATGATAGGGATGTCACACTTCCTCAATTCTTCAGAGATAAAGTTAACATGCAGTTGCTTCCAACTGTTGATTGGTATGCCAAAGAGAGTGCATCTATTAAGGAAAGAACAAGCAGAGCTATTAGAAATAACATACTTTACTTGGATAGCAAGAGGACAATGAAGGAAGCCATGCCAAACACAGAGCCACCACTAGTGGTTCCTTCACTACCTTCCACGTCAAAATCAAAACCCAGACATAAGACATGGAGTAATCCTCCTAAAGGAAGCATGATGTTAGAAAGTATAAAGGGAAAAATACCAGTTGCTAATTTGGACCAGCAAGAACATCATATGGAGGTAGCCACAGATACAACTAAGAACATGCTAGAAATAGAGGTAGAGCCTCCTATTCTGTCACCAACACCACAACAGTTTCTGGTTCACATCGACTTGGAGCCAAACTTACCACCATGTAGCAATGCTTCAATGCATTCTCACTCATCAGTTGTTCTTAGAACTAGCATCGATCCTTCCAACGAGATTAGTTGAGACTCATCTTGGCTTGAGAATCTCTTGGGTAAGAAGAGGAGGTAGTCGTCCTATCAACTGGAATTTGCAGATTTTGATCATGTCTATCAAGACACGCCAGATAAAAAGTGAAAGAAGCAAGTTCATGTAGAAAGGAATGCTGAGAAAGAGATTGTAATTGAGACCATTGCACCACCAAAGGATAAAAACTTGAATGAGGTAGAAGTTGATGACTTCACCTTGATAAAGGTAAACCTTGGTAGAAGCACACGCCAAGCGGATGTGGATTTCCTCGAAGTTGCAACAGAAAGAATAAAGGAGAGAGTAATAAAGGACGGTGAAGATAAAGCAGCCCTCAAGGCTAAAAACCAACAACTTCGCCAATATATCTCCAACCTTATGCACAACATTGAAAATGTCACTGCCTTGCTCCCGCAGATGTTAGCGTTACCAGCAGAACAAAATTAGCTAAGTCAATTGGTTTTATACGAGAAGCGCTTGAAGGATTGGGAAGAAGAGTTTGTCATAAGGGGTTGCTTCATACTTTCAGATTTATACCAATTGAGGTACAATGCCCACAAACTTCGCACAAAGATTATGGATTTAGAGCAAGACTTAGTGGTAGACAAACCACAAAATGAGATCATGGTCTCTCACCTAAGGATGACATATGATTCGGTCACTGCAGAAGAGGATAAGGAAGTGATTTTTACTTGGAGAGAACAACTAATCTTCAAGGTAAAAATACATGAAACAATTTTTGCAGAATTGACCGAGAGCAGAGAAAAGGTGGCAAGTGCTATCAAGTTCATAAGAACTTTCATATAACAAGTCCCTTGCCAATATCAGTGTGAGGATGGTGAACACATCGAGCTCGCCAACATGCATTCAAAGTTTCAGAGACTCATTCATAGTATTTTTAGTGGTGATTTAGTTGGCTGTAAGTTGGATCAACTTACAGTCATGTCAGCGTTATTTGACGAGGTGGCAAAGAGTGGAGGAGAACTGTAGAGTTAGATCATAGACGATGAAGAGATGTTGCAAAGACATCGAGTACTTTAGAGGAGTATCAATGCCCCAAATGGTAACACAGTTAAGAACCTGATGGAGGAGTTAATTGCTCATGATCACAGCTAGTGAACTACAAGATTAGGACGTCTCACCTTTTTCAGGATAGACATTAGACACAATAATTAACTTGATCTGCCTCTTTCCAAGTTAAATCATTATGCCACATATCATTGCATGTCTATTTTGGAGATACCTATGTACATAAGGAGTTTTCAGGTTTAGTTAATTGATTTTAGTTATCGGTTGACTCTCATATCAATAAGTACTTACGTGTTGCAAGGTCCAATTAGTTTAGTTTAGAATCAGTTAACAAAGGTAGTTTTTCCAGTTAACTGGTAAGTTGCATACATTTAGAATTGAGAATAAATCTTGTATGCTTGCAATTTTGATATTAACTCAAGGAGATTTTAGGGTTCCATACTCCTTTGAGGTTCTATAAATAAGAGCACCCTTGCTCATTGTACTTTAACTTTTGTTGTGATAACAAATTGTTGTACCCACCTTGCAATGCAATATTGTTATTCTGTATTGGTTCACTTTGTTTAATATAAAGCAGGTTTGATCGTTTATTGTGTGTGTGTCCCATTATACAATTTTTTGTCCAGTATTTATTTGTTTTAATAATCTTTCTTTCATATCTACACCTTGGATAGGTATTCTACCTCCTTGGGAATTTAGAAATAAAGATTGTTGTTTGACATTGTTTTTAATAATCTTTCTTTCATATCTACACTCAAATAGGTATCATACCTCCTTGGGAATTTAGAAATAAAGATTTTTGTTTAATGTTTGTTTCCAGTAACCTACTTTCAGCCTACACCTCGGATAGAGTGTTCCACCTCCTTGGAAATCCCGAAAACTAGTTTACTGTTTCATGTTGTTTCCAATAACCTTTATTTCAACTTACACCTCGGATAGAGTGTTCCACCTCCTTGGGAATCTTGAGATAGAGTTTATCATCAATCATTCCCAATTTCTCCTAATTTCTCTTGCTCTATTTTTCTACAAGAGATAAGATAGTTTTAGTGTTAGACTAGTTGTAGTTAAGATTTGCAAAAACCAGAGAAAACATTAGCTGCAATGTTCTTGGTTTTATAACCTTGTATCTCTATTAGCTGAGTCAAAAGATAGGAATATAGAATACTTTAATTTTTATGCATATTAGCAAAAGAGGGAGATTCCCCTCCTAATTTGAAGAGCAGTTAATACTGTGCATAGCTGTTTGTTGCCAATATGCACTCTATAGGTGCGAATTGTAATGCCAACAATATCATAATGCATCTTGTTGCAAATAAACAATAGGGTTAACATCTATTATTTTTTGATGTTTGCTCTAGTGTTTCTTGAAGTGAATATTGTAAAGCCTTTAATCAAGCCAAATTGGAAAAGAAGGCTTCGGGTTATTCTAGATGATGTAGTCACATGATATGCATTCCACCTTGGTGTGATATTCATGGTTTCTACCATTGGGTATAAAGATATACTTTGGAAACACCAAGTCAAATGGGACATGAGTAATAGGAGGGGCACCTTAATAGGGAGTTGACTAGTTTTTCAAAATTTAGGTAGGAAGCATTGATGGTAGTGGGGTGGAGGAGGTGGAAGCATAAAAACAAGAAAATAAAAAACATAAATCTAAAATAATGTAATTGGTGAATAAATAAACCCAAATTTTTATAGAAGGTACATAATCAACTATAAATGATCTCAATAGTTAAATATAGGCACCCTATAGTTTTTTGGAAGGATCTCCATAATGGAGCAACCATAAAAATATATAATATTTTTTTTGAAGTTAATAAAATGGGTACAATCTCTTGAGTTAAATTTATCACTAAAAAACATTATTTTATTTATTTTATATTAGAGATGATTTTAAAAATTAAGACAAAAATTAAAATTTAATTATGTCAAGATATTATTAGTGGTGTGACCCTAGGATCTATATATTAAAAAATAAAAACACTATTGACATATATATTTTTTAAATTAGATAGATGTATATACGATATCTATACAAATTTTTAAATAGTTCTAACATAAATACAATAATTCAATAGTTGAAAACTAGATAATATTTTAATATTTTATTGATAGCAGTGAGCTACTGATTGGGGTGAATGTAATAAAATTATAGCCATCGTTCAATTTTGTTCAAACTAATAGGGGCTAAAGAGGCTCTATAATGAATGGTTCATAAGGCACAACACTTGCTAAAGGTTTTGCAAATGGGGTTGCAAGCTAAGCGGGCTTAACCTTGGGGAAAACTCCATGGTTAAGTGTGCTTGAGCTGGGTAGAACTGGGATGGGTGACCTCCCAGGAAGGCCTAGTGCTTCACCTCTGTGAGCATCACCTATATGCAATGAGTGCTAAGTGGACCATTCATTATCATGAGAGATGGGTTCTTGTGAGCCACTAGTCATGAAACATGGGTCAATGAGTTTGACTCTTAAAACTACACAGTTGAATCTTGATAGCAATATCATAATTTGACACGCTGTGGAAAAATATCTCCTACTTATCAATTGTAAAGAATAATAAATTTACAAAATAAGAAACTTGGTTTGTATTATTGTACAAATGTACTTCAACTCTTAACTAGTAATGGTTGAAAGGACTTGAGTGAGACTACACCAAAATTCTATGATCAATTGTGGGTTGTGGAAAATTCACACAATCATTTTATTCATCTTTTTGGGTAAGTGGGACATTTAAGTCCCACATTCTTCCAAATTTATATTACTACAAGCTTTCAATTTTAAACTTAATATTGGGGTTTAGGGTTGAGGACTTACAATCATGTCTATTGCCACAATAATGCAAGACAAAGGAAAAAATAAATATAAAATACTTCGAACTACGTAAATCCCTAGGTTTTAGTGATGAATATCATGATGTCCCATAATCACTATTAGATATAGGTTAGAGCTTAGATACATATTGTGAGTTTAAGGCAACCAATGAAAATATTTTTCACCAATAAAGTTTCAATGCACCATTAAAGGTTGGGTTGAGATGCATGATATTCCATGACGTTTTTTGTTTCCTAGAATTTATCATGGTTTGCACCCATAGTATGATGAAAAAGGAAAAATAATTGATAGCAAAGATAGACAAGAAGAATTTTTCTCCATTACTGAACAAAATCTTGGTGTTGAGTTGGGATTTCAACCTAAATAATTTGCAACCATCACCATTAACCTAAAAATAATTTCTAGTGATTATGAATTATCTAGTCAAAGTGCCAAAGAAAAAATTCTCAAAAACATAACATATGATGGTAAGATACCCAACCAAAAGCCTCCTTACAAAATTGTTATGCTTAAATAATGGGTTTAGGATACCATTTATATGTTAGCATTTATCTTGGATCAAATAGTGATAAATAAGTGGATACAATCATGTCTATTGCCACAATAATGCAAGACAAAGGAAAAAATAAATATAAAATACTTCAAACTACGTAAATCCCTAAGTTTTAGTGATGAATATCATGATGTCCCATAATCACTATTAGATATAGCTCAAAGCTTAGATATATATTGTGAGTTTAAGGCAACCAATGAAAATATTTTTCACCAATAAATTTTCAATGCACCATTAAAGGTTGGGTTGAGATACACGATGTTCCATGATGTTTTTTGTTTCCTAGAATTTATCATGGTTTGCACCCATAGTATGATGAAAAAGGAAAAATAATTGATAGCAAAGATAGACAAGAAGAATTTTTTTCCATTACTAAACAAAATCTTGGTGTTGAGTTGGGATTTCAACCTAAATAATTTGAAACCATCACCATTAACCTAAAAATAATTTCTAGTGATTATGAATTATCTAGTCAAAGTGCCAAAGAAAGAATTATCAAAAACATAACATATGATGGTAAGATACCCAATCTAAAACCTCCTTACAAAATTGTTATGCTTAAATAATGGGTTTACGATACCATTTATATGTTAGCATTTATCTTGGATCAAATAGTGATAAATAAGTGGATAGAACTCTCCTTGAAATGATATATAATACCCATTATTTGTTATCCACTTTTTAGATTGAAAAATATTGAGCACATTATAGAATACATTCATAAACAACTTTTAATGATTAAAAGAGGTTACAAAACCAAGGCCTTAGGTTCACAACCTACTTGAGGTTGCAACACTAAGGCCTTAGGTTCACAAACTACTTGAGGTTGCAACACTAAGGCCTTAGGTTCACAACCTACTTGTGTTATTTATTTTTATAGTGGTTTGGTAGAATATTTTAGGTCAACATGCTTAAGATTCAACCTAATTCCGATGATTAGGGACATATGAAATGGTTCTTCCCATAATTGAGTGGACCCATAAGATAAGAATGCATGATAATAGAAGGAACCACAATAATTTTTTGGACTATTTTTTAATTCTAGTTTATAATATATTTAGAAATGTACTATTGCCTAGATTTCCTATGACTTGTAAAAATTTCATTCATTTGGAATAAAATATACAATTGGTTGATTGGTACTTCATGGAGGAATATATTGTGCTAATATTTTATGGATAAAGAGTAGAGATCCACAAACTTCTAACAATGTGTGAGAGAGGGCTTTTGTATTGGAATATATATGGCAGATGGACAATACATATCAAATATACTTTGTCATTAAAAGAGGAGCATATTTCCTTCCTTTTTTAAGTGGAGATTCACATTTGAGAAATAATAATTCACTGTGGAACTTGCAATTTTATAATTTTAAATATTTAATAAATTGACTCTTGAAGGTAGTATGATCTATGTGAGGTGATTAAATAAAAGGTTGTGGCCAATAAGCACTTTGCAACTAAAATTTAAGATCAAAGTAAACCCTACCAAAATAATTGAAAACAAGGCATCATGGGATGAGGTAAAAAAATGTAATGGAAGAAATTATTATTGAGAAAGGTGTTATGTTTCAACAATTATCAACAACAATAATAGGATTGCATATGTGGATAAGGGCAAGGATGCCAATAAGGGGATACAATAATTTTTTATTATAAAAAATGCTAATAAATCTACTTATAAAAACATGTTATAGTTTATAAAAGAATCTTATGTAGTTCATTAAGCGATCACACTAAAAAATATTCTAGATGCCTTTTGGTCTATGAGAAAGGATCTAGGTGATCCAAAATATTCTTTAGAATTTGAGGGTATCCCAAAAGATGTAAAGTTTAATGAATTATGGAATAAAGAGCAACCCTCTTAAGTAATTGATTTTAATTTTGATGATGAGATTGAAAAATAATGTTCATACAAATCTGGTGGTGGACTTAGTGGTTTGAGTGAGACCACAAAAAAAATTGTAGGGATATAAATAGCCCAAAGAATGCCCAGAGAACCCATAGAACAAGATAACACTTCACTAGTAAAATAGGTAGATATTATAAAATATCATGGTGTGTGAGACATTAGAGATGATAAGCAAGCCCAAGACATACATGTATAGGTAATATAATTAAATTTATTTTGGTTTTAAATAATTAGCACTATGAAATACATACACAACTCGTACCATAAGGGTATTTGTATGTTCAAGATTTAATTTATACAAGAGGTGGTCGAGAGTCTAGTGCTATTGGTGGTAATGGTACATGTAGTAGTAGTTGTTGAAGTTGTTAAATCCAACTTCTGAGTCCAAGAACACCTACATGAAAGAATACCTATCACAGGGAAGAAAAAATGGAGAAAGAGAGAAAGAGATATTTTGCTCTGTGAAATTGAAAAACTGTATTCTCAACAACTGAATTAGCATAATTACATAAAAGATCAATCCTTAAGAAAGGAGATCAACAAAACCCTAAAAGGATAATACATTTAATAATTAATATAATTATTAAATGTCTTATTATGTAAACTAAGGTGAAATGTTAAGAAGGAGATAAAGGTAATTTAATTAACATGATTAAATTTAAACCTTTACTCTAACACCCCCCCTTAAGATGAGCAAAAGTGCAGCTACAAACATATGCAAGAAAGCAAAGGTAAGTACAATGCAAGAAAGTAAACTTGGGTCCCGGCAACTAGGCCAGATAAGGTACCCAATTACAACCAAATCTCTGTAAAGTGGATAAATAGAGAAAACCTCATGGGAAAAACTCTACTCCAAAAAGAGAAGAAAGCATGCTAAAAAAAACATGAAAGAAGGAAGGAAGGCCTCACTGAGACCCCCAAAGGACAACTTCCTTCACCCCAAGCATGGAGCGCAACTGAAGATAGCGCGGCGATGCCAAAGGTTTAGTGAAGATGTCTGCAACCTGCTCCTCTGTAGGAATGTACTCCAAGATGAGAGAACCATCCTGAATCAACTGCCTGATGAAGTGCACGTGGATTTCAATGTGCTTAGTCCGCTGATGCTCCACTGGGTTGTGAGAAATATGAATGGCACTCTGATTGTCACACCAAAGTATAGTGGGACTATCAGGAGGAAACCTAAACTCTATCATCAACTGTCGAAGCCATAAAACCTCCTGACTAGCTAACACTGCTCCTCGATACTCAACCTCTGTAGATGAGAATGCAATAGCTAACTGCTTCTTGCAAGACCATGTAATAGGACCAGAACCAAGGCAAAAAACAAAGCTAGAGGTAGACTTCCGATCATCAATATCACAAGCCCAATCTGAGTCAGTAAAGCCAACAATGTGAGGGAATCCTGATGTGTAGTGAATGACATAATGAGTGGTGCCCTGAATGTACCTCAAAATATGTTTGGATGCTTGCCAATGACTCTCATGTGGATCATGTGAGAATCGAGAGACAAGGCCAACTGCAAAGGAAAGATCAGGACGTGAGTGTGTCAGGTACAACAAACTGCCAACCAACTGTCTATACAGAGTAGTATCCACGGAAGAAGTAGTACAAGTGGAAGACAAGACAACACCTGACTGAAAAGGTGTGGGGGCAGGCTTGCAATCAAGCATGCCAAAGTGATGGAGCATAATAAGAGCATACTTCTGTTGAAATAAGGAAATCCCATTCGAAGACTGAATAACCTGCAGGCCCAAGTAATAGTGCAAAAGTCCAAGATATGTCATCTCAAAACACTCCATCAAAGCTCGCTGAACATCTTGAATCATGGAAGATGAGCTACCTATAATGATGAGATCATCGACATATAGCACAAGAATCAAAAGATCACCCTCCTGACGCCAAATGTACACTGTGTGATCGGAATGGCAACGTGTGAAGTGAGTGGAAAGCAAAAAAGAGTCCATCTTCTCATACCAAGCCCGAGGGGCTTGTTTGAGACCATACAATGAATGTCGAAGTCTGCAAACCAAAGAAGTGTCCTGCACAAAACCCTGAGGTTGCTCCATATAGATCTCCTCATGTAGGTCACCATGCAAGAAGGCACTCTTCACATCCATCTGAAACACTGACCATCCCCGTGAAGCTGCAAGTGAAAGTACAAAGCGAATAGAATTCATCTTAGTGACAGGGGCAAAGGTCTCAGAGTAATCGATACCCTCTACCTGAGAAAAACCCTTCGCAACAAGACGTGCCTTATACTTATCAATAGAACCATTTGCAGCATACTTGGTATGGTACAACCACTTGCATCGAACCAACTTTCTTCCCTTAGGAAGAGGACAAAGATCCCAAGTATGATTCTTCATCAAAGAAGAATACTCCTCATCCATAGCCTTATCCCACTCAAGGTGACCTGTCGCCTCTAAAAACTTTTGAGGATCATCCAAAATGGCATGACTCAAAAGACTAGAACTAGATGTCTGAGCACGAGTACGACGAGTATATGAAGGATCACCTGCCAAAGAACCAGCTGCATCAACAGTGACACGGGCCCACCTAGGCAAAGACGGAGCAACTGGTGGTGGTGGAGATGGTGGATCATCATCTACATCATCCTCAAGAGATAAGTAATCCTCAAGTGATGAAGAGGGAGGAGTAGGCAATGAGGGAGAAGCTGGTGATGGAGAATCCATCTGAGGATAGCGCTCATCAAACTGGACATCTCGCCGAAACAAGACCTCTCTGGAATCAGGATCAAACAACCTGTACGCCTTAACATCCTCACAGTAGCCAACAAATATGAGTGGTCGGCTCTTCCTCTCCATGGATTTCCTCTGAGCATCAGGAATAAATGCCCAAGCCTCACTACCAAAAACTTAGAATGTAGAAACATCAGGCTTGACATGGGTCCAAGCCTCCTCAGGAGTCATATGTCGCAATGCCTTATGAGGCATCTGATTCTGAATATAATTGGCACAATTGATTGCCTCAGCCCAGAAGGAAGAACTCATAGCTCGAGACTGTATCATACAATTTTCCATCTCCCGTAAGGTTCTGTTCTTTCTCTCAGTGACACCATTCTGCTGAGGGGTGTAAGGGACTGTAAACTGATGCTGTAAACCATGCTTAGTGCAAAAATCTGTAAAAGCCCTGATTAACATATTCCCCCCCATTATCTGTGTGTATCCTCCTGATAGAAAGTCCAGATTGCTTCTCCACAAATGTCTTAAAAATCCTGAATGAGTCAAAGACATCAGACTTGTACTTAAGAAAGTACACCCATGTACGTCTGGAGAAGTCATCAATAAAAGTGAGCACATAGCGGGCCCCTGAAAAGGAAGGAGTCGGAAAGGACATAAGATCACTGTGTACCAACTCTAGGGGTGCCCTAGCACGAGTGGCTCGACCCTTAGGAAAAGGATCTCGATGATGTTTGCCAAGAACACAACCTCGACATACACCATCAGTACAAGAAATCTATGGGAGCCCAATCACAAGTGCCTGAGTACTCATCTGCTGTAAATATCTGTAATTGACATGGCCAAAACGCTCATGCCAAAGCCTGCTCACTGAATATGCATGTGCTATAAGAGAAGAACCAACAGTGTCTAAACTCTCAAAGCCATCAAATCTGTATAAGCGTGATGCAGAATCCACACTCCCAGTAGCCACAACCAAGTCAGGATCATGAAGGTCTCGAATAACCACATCATGTGGTGAGAACTCAACTGTCTTACCAGAGCCAGAGTGGCAAATCTGATAAACAGATAGAAGGTTTGTCAAAATTTCAGGAACCAGAAGCACATCCTGAAGACAACCACCATCCAATGAAACAATACCTGAACCCTGAACTGAAAGTTGTGCGGAGTCACCAACTGCAATCTGTGAAGTAGCACTATGAGCAAGTGCAGTGACTAAATCCTGTGAGTGTGAGATATGGTGCGAAGCACCAGAGTCAATAATCCATGTGGATCCTGAAGATGAGGCTCGTGCAGAAAGAGCATGACCTTTCCCCGTGGATGGAGAAGGAGGCTGAGGTGAGGAAATATGATGCTGCTGCATGGCTTCCTCCAAAGCCTCTAATCATTTCCAACACCTGGAAACTGGATGTCCTTCCTTGCCACAGAAACTACAAGGATCACCTAGATTCTTCTTAGTCTTGGAGGAAGACTCACCAGACTTAGAAGATTTACCCTGTTTAGGATTGGATTGTGGTTTTGAATTTGTTTTAGGTGGTGGCTTGGAGGAACTCTCACTGCCAACTGAATCTATCTTCGGCTTCTGTTTCTGCTTCTGTTTCCCTTGGGATGGCTGAGCAACCAATGCTTTATTCTTTGATCCAGGAAGAGTATCCAACTGTGTGAGCTTGGCCTGCTCTCGTGTCAATCGATCACAGAATACCTCAAGAGAAGGCATGGTAAAATGTGGACCCAAAGCATCCATGGTGGAATAGAAGGTAGAAGAGAAAATCTGGAAGGATCCTCGAAGCTTAGATAGAATCAGGTAAATGCACTCTGTATCTGTTTTGTTTTTACCACAACCCTGTAACAAAGATCTGAGAGATTTGAATTTCATCAGGAAATCCTCAATAGAAGGAAAGGAATCAGGTACCAAAGTGGTCAATTCTGCCTCAATCTAAAGTGCTCGGAACTGATTAATGGTGCCAAAAAGTGTTTCAAACTTCAACCACATAGCTCGAGGAGTTGCACAACCCTCGAGATGAAAGAGAAGACTGTCTAAAACATGCAAGGATAACAACCCCATGGCCTCATCCATTCTGTTCCTGTGCTGAAAGATCTCAAATTGGTGTTGCAACTGAGGTTGAACATCATCCAAACATGACCATAAACCTTTGGACATGAGAAGTCTTGTCATCTGTGCCTTCCAGGTATGATAATTGTGTGGGTAAAGACACTCAACCGAAGAAGAGTCCGCCATTAAACCCTGCACCTGTGCCTGCTTGTTTTTTTTATTATTATGTGATCTTTCAGAATAGACAGAAGATGCAGAAGGGTTTGATTGTTTTTGAGAGTTTTGGTGTTCTGGTTTTCTAATGGAAAATACAGAAAGCAAGAAAAAACACCCCCCCACAATATGAGAACCCAAACCCCAGTACAATTTTTAAAGCTGAAAAGCTTGAAAAAGCAAAAAATGCTTCATACAAAGTTCTGTGTACTGGTAAATTTCTGATAAAAAATATCACATTTCTAAATAGTGCATGCTGGGAGCTTTCCAACGCCTATTCGAGTTTGAAAAACGGAGTCCGTTTGCACCTTCTAGGACCCTGGAAGTGCAAAAAAAAGACCCCACTTTGACTGGAAAAAAAATACAGTCAAACAGAAAATCTGGTAAAAATTACCAGTTCCATGGCGTCCGGCATGGAATCAGCTTTCCAACACCTATTTTCGTTCGAAAATCCGAGCTAAAACGAGCAAGATACACTCGATTTTGTAAAGTTGCTCAAAAGTGTCCAATTTGGCCCTCCTGGCCTTCAGGGGCTTAAAAAAGGGACCCTTGGTCCGCTGGGCGACCAGGGGCTGGGCGGAGCGGCACGTGGGTAGTGCTATGGTGGCGCACTGGCGGCGAAGCTACTCGCGGGCAGCGGAACGGCGGAGGGTCGGCCAGGCGGCGAGCCGGTGGCAAGCCAGTGGTGGCTGGGCGACCCGCTGGCGAAGGTGGCAGCCCGGTCGCTGGAGGTGGTGGTCGCCGCTTCTGCTAGTGGCCGCTTGGCCGAGTGGTGGCGGCGCCTGGCTTTAAACTGGCAGCGCCGAAAATAAATCAAAAAACCTTGATGTTTTGTGATTTTTTTGATTTTTTTTTGCGTTTTTCACCTCGATCTGCATGCTCTGGGGGCCGTACGGCCCCTGAGCAAAAACAATTTGCCTCCCAGATCAACTATGATCAAATTTGACATGCCATATATGAAATTATGGGTTTTTGGCCGCTCTGAATCCAACCGTGAGGTCCTTTTGGGCCCAAAATGCACCTAAAAATCGAAGTAACCCAGATTCACACAAAAATACCCTGTAAACCTGTGAAAGCCAGATCTAACCCTTTCAACTCCAAATTCTTCAAACAAGAACAGGCTACAGCAGGTCTGTGCTCTGATACCATGTTGAAGTTGTCAAACCCAACTTCAGAGTCCAAGAACACCTGCATGCAAGAATACCTATCACAGGGAAGAAAAAATGGAGAAAGAGAGAAAGAGATATTTTGCTCCGTGAAATTGAAAAAACTATATTCCCAACAACTGAATTAGCCTAATTACATAAAATATCAATCCTTAAGAAAGGAGATCAACAAAACCCTAAAAGGATAACACATTTAATAATTAATATAATTATTAAATGTCTTATTATGCAAACTAAGGTGAAATGTTAAGGAGATAAAGGTAATTTAATTAACATGATTAAATTTAAACCTTTACTCTAACAATCGATTCCAACACAATGAGATGATGGTTTTAAATGGAAAGAAGAGCTCTCCTTTTAGAGAGGACATCTAGCACGAAGTTGGAGTACGGTTCGTGGCAGGTGTCGGCCTTGGGGATCCAAGCTTATTTATGGTAGGAAAGGATCTCTTTTTGCATTCAATTTTTGCGTATTTGGGTGTTGGTTGTGGGTCGCTCTGCCTCTCTTGTCGATCATCTACAGTGAGGGGCAGAGAATGGAAAAGAGTTCCAAGTTTCTAATTGAGGTCTTAGTGGTAGGATTAGCTCGTTTTGGGGTTAACACCCCTATCTCTCTGCGGTCGTCGGCAAGGCAGGCTTCCTTTAGGGAGGTCACTAACTAGCGCTTGAAAAGGATTCTAGTGAACTACAATCCTTTGGTGCTCGCGGCGATAAAAATGGTGTTGGGTTCTGGCCACATTGAGTGCAAGGAGTATGGGCGAGATAACTTGCATGTTTCTTCCCATTTTCTTGCCTCATTGCTAGACAATTTGGAGTTGAAGGTGGAAGCTAAAAGGTTGTTGGTTAAGCTATTTAGGAAGGACCTATATGAAAACGTTGACGATGTTCTTCAAGTGGTGATTGAAGGAAGAGGTCGTCCATGACCTTGCGACGTGGAAAGGGTGCATTTAGAGGACGCGGTGAAAATTTATCCCTTCCTTCTGGATTTGCAGGGTCCAGGGTTGACGAGGCATAGGTTGATTGTGATTGATAGTGTGGAGTGGAAAGTGGAGTTTGAAGAATTTTCTATTTTGAATAAATTCTTGTAAGGCGGTGTTGTCAGCTCTTTGGTCGGTCGTAGTTTGCTTTGGTATGTTTATTTTTTTGGGTGGTTTTGGTTGTGTAATGTTTTTACTTGGGTTTGGCGTGGTCTGGATATGGTTGCCATGTTTTGCAATGGCCTGTAATGGGGGTTGGTTTGGTGCTTATGGTCTGGTGTCATGGTGGTTTTTTTATTGTTAGTAGTTTATCTGAGGGTTGGTTCTCCATGGTTTATTTTTCCCTCCTTCTTGATTAGCAGACGGGTGTATTTCGGCTTTCTATTAATAATATTAATTGGCTCATGTATCAAAAAAAAAAACAAGAGATTGAGTGCTTGATCAAGTGCCATGCAAGCTAATCTATGCATGACAAAAAAAAAATGCAACTCAATCACGTATACATAAAAGTATCGTCATTATACCAGTTGGGGATGTGTGCATTCTCTTTGTTATTCCTTGTATTTGAAGTTGCAATCTGCCATGGTTCTCTCATTTAGCTTGTAGTTAGAGGGTGCTACAAGTTAAATGGTTCTTTTATCATATTAAAGAATGATGAAGTAAAATAACATTACTTATAGATTATTATCATTATTGTTAAGTACTAAATAAACTATAAAATAGAATTTTTAGTATTAAGTGAAGAAAATTAAAATATTTATTTAGTTATTAAATAATAGCATGTGTAAAAATAATAATATTATTATTAGTTTTTAGTATTAAGTGAAAAATTATAACATAAATTTATATTATTAAATAATAGTAAGTACAAATTTGAGGTTGTGACATTTTAGTTTACAAAGATACATCAACATCTTCAAATGTGTAGATCAATTCATATTGAGAAATAATTAGTATAAATAATTAATTCAACAAACAAATGTAAAACATTTTTTATTTTTATCTCATTGAAGTCAAATTTGATAGGATTTATATCTTTTTGTAATGAATTGAACTAATTTTCTCTACCAATTTTTGCAAATTTACCAATTTTGATATTTGGGCATTTTGTCAAATAGTTTAACAACTTTCATTGAAGAAGAATTTTTTAATTGAAATTGTTTATAATAATTTATCTGGTGATTTGCAATGCTTTGCTAATATATCTTTTTCAACAATTGCTTAAACACATGTCATTCATCCATAAGACTAATAAATATCAAAAGGTAAACTTACAAATTGGTGTTCACAATTATAGAGAGAAATCTTGCATTTTGTCCTAGTTATAAGGAGATTTATACACATCAGAACTAATTGTTTATGAGGGATCCACGTCTAAGCAATCAAAAACACTCTGAATCGAACGCCAATCATTAGCTACTGCTCATGACCTCCATAAGGTTGTGCTAGCTTATTTATCGCACCCAAGACCTCCACATCACCTACCAATCTTCCTGTGCATTTGGTAACAGATGCGCCTATCAATTATCTGCTCAATAAACTCCCACATGTCACTTCAACCCTACTTCCATTTCTCCAAACTCTTGCACCAACCAAGGATATGTTAGCAACCCACACAGTAATCTTTCAAGTGCCTTAAATCTGCTCCATATTACCATGCTGGCAGTATAAACTTGAACGCCCAGCAAGTGCAGAATGACACGCCCAGCCATGAATAACATTCGCATAACAATAGAGAAGTCGAGCATGCTCAGCAA
This sequence comes from Sequoia sempervirens, assembly GCA_007258455.2. Taxonomy (NCBI): domain Eukaryota; kingdom Viridiplantae; phylum Streptophyta; class Pinopsida; order Cupressales; family Cupressaceae; genus Sequoia; species Sequoia sempervirens. The sequence goes on along the minus strand of VDFB02288781.1, from coordinate 62,520 downwards.
AGAATGGTTTCCATCAAATGAAACCCTAATGCCTAACCCATGATCAACTAACCTAGCAACACTCCATATGATGGTGTCCAATATTCAACTATGAGAGGAATTACCAATGGCTTCCTCAAACTTGGTGTACAATTCTTCCTTCCATAATGTCTATGAGCATTTTTAATAATTTGTATTGCTTGCAAGACTTCACAAATTATAATAATGGTGGTATGGGCTATGTTTCTTATATAGAATGTTGGGTATATAATACCATTAAACAATCAATAGAATGGAGACAATCAAGATCAATGACAAACATAATAAAATATACAAAATTATTTAGTCTATTGATTATTTAATGGTATTTCTATATAATGAAACATGAAATATGTAAATCATGAACAATACCATTGAATTGAGGTCCTCGAAGAATGGCGATGCAGAGGATTGAAAGCATGCCAAACTAATTGCAATGTGAATTCAATCTAACTACAGTGAATTTGCAAGCAAATGGGAATGGTGAAGTAAATGGGTAGTAAATGCGCATTCACTACTATGTAATGTCATGGTGGTAAATGAGTAAGAGCCGAACATGTGTCCAATGCCAATCCATGCCACAAAATGCATCAACTAAATTATATAAATTTATGTATATTCTTATATAGAGATATGTTATGTATGAATCATAGACAACACCAATGAATGCATAATGATGTGCTATTTATTTTAGAATTCAAATCACCTATGTACCCAATAGTAGAACATGCTCATTTAGTTGTATGTATAAAATAAAAACAACAATTAGACATGGTATTAAAATCATATTTAAAATCACTTGTAACATTAATTTTAATCAATTCCAGTTTAAACAATCTTAGAATAGCTCTCAAATAATACTAATACCTAGTACAAAATATATGTATATCCAACAATAAAATATGCTTATTCTAATGTATGTATACATTGTTTATAAAGTTAGATAGGAATCCCAACAATGTGGATTTGGAAGACTGAAATGACCTTGTTGAACTAAAGTAGCAATAGGTGATAGTGGAGTGGAGATCTCAATGTGTATCATCTAACTATATTATTAATCATTGAATCAAGTTACATATCCACACAAGATATCTAAGTATGAACATCATATGTATATTTAGATGTTGGGTTAAAATAATATAGAAAACTAATTTGTTTACACTATAATATATTTCAATTGATGAAGTTTATAAAGAAATTTCAAATCATTAATTTTTTAACATACAATAATGCATTGTATGTCTTTTCTTCCCATAATGATCACATTTGATTTTTCATAAATTTGGACACATGATCACAACCAATAAAAACAAATTAGAATATAAGTGCTGAAATGAATCCCATCACAAAAAAAATGTCTCAAGATGTCCATGTTATCAACTTTAATAGTTTAAAATAACAAATTGAATAAAAGATAATTGGAATTAAATTTTAAAAAATCACATCTATGAATGAGAAGAACTCATTAATACCTTTACAATGTAATAAAAATGATAAAAATTATATTTAAACTAATAAGAAGTGAGCTTGAAAGTCAAAATAGATTATCAAAACTCAACTAATAATAAAATTCATTAGTAGAAAAATCTAGAAAAAATATATAAACAACACTAAAAAATACTCAGAACTAACTTTCTAATGGCTACTAATTTTAAAAATTCAGTAGTGTATTCCCAAATTATACCAAAAAGAAAAAACTAGCTCCCTTATGGAAAAATGATTAGGGGTTGGTAGCCTCTAGTGGCGATTAGGCAATGAACTAGTAGCATCATTGTTTGGGGCAATAATTTAGGGGTTTTGCAAGCAACGACATGACCAAAAAAGATGCAAATTTAGGCAACAATCTAGTAGAGGACAAAAAACTCCAAAGGCAAATGGTAGTTTGGTAGAAATATTTGGTGAAGAAATTAGTTATAGCCTATAATGTCACTAGCTCCAAGCACTTGGGACTTAAATATAGGACAAAGAGAGGCAAGAAAACCCTAACCCCTATGATAAACTATTAGAAAAACACAACCATTAATTAAAAGCTCTTGCCAAAAAAAATTAAAACCCTTCCAAATTTTTCCTATTATAAGAAATTCCTATAGGTTAAAAATTTTACGACGCCATTTTTTGTTTTAGCTACTATGTAAAAGTTCACTGCTAGGTTTTGCTAAAGCTTGTTCAATGATAGTGACTACATAGTACAACACAGTATGGCATTCTATATTTGTATAAATGCTTATTATTGTACAAAAAAATTGCATGAATCTTAAAACCTCAAAAAAATATATATCTTATTATTTTAGACTTTAATTTAATTTTTGAATAGGTGATACTTAGGTTTGCATGTCTTTTGGACACAACAATGACGTCCATTTTGCACAAAGATGTGTCATTTGAAAGATGAAGGTCGAATCTCTTTAAAAAAAGAATTGCATATCTATAGTTTTGATACCAAATTGGAGTTGATGATTGAATCCCCATAGCTACCCAAAGATCACTCTTGATCAAAACATCTTTCAAACAAAAGAGATGCAACTAATTTGTTGTGAAGTCTAAGATTTCATTAGATGTAAAATGAATAATGATTTATTATAATAATATACAATGAGGAACCCTTGTTAAAAAGACAAGGGTGAAACCCTAGATAAGATTAAATTAAATCATGACATGTCTTAATCCTATAACATGAGTAAAAAAACACATGACCTAAATAAGCTTAAGTATGCTCAAGCGAATAAGATCTAATAAAAACTAATCAGGGAACATACCTTTTTTATACTAATAGATTTGTATACAGGTACAATCTTTCATTGATTATTTAGATTTAATTTCAACAACTTGATTGGACATAGAGAAAGTGAATGTTTTTTTTATACTTTATTTCAAAATTGTTGCAATAAATATTATTTGACTTTAACAATTTTTATTTGATTGAGTATCTCGAATACGAAATTGATTTGATTTTAGTTATGGGTCATACGTTGTACTAAATATTTGTTGACTTTTATCATATTCATTTCATTTCATTTTATTTTAGGTATGAATATTATTGATTTGATTTGATTTTAATATTAATAGTGACTTTTAAACCAATCACATTCATTTCATTGGATTCGATATGAAGCATAGTCATTTGATTTGACTTAAGTTTGGTTGATATTAATCGAAGTATTTAACATTTGTATTCACTCATGTGAAGCCTATAATAAGAAAGTAAATTGTAATAGGCAATAAAAAAAATAAAAATAAAACCAACATTCAAAATTATGGAGATGAGAAAAATTACCAAAATGATAGGTCTAAGGCTTGACAAGGTAATTGAAAATTTTTGCATACTAAACACTATAATATCTATTTAGAAAAGTACTAATATTATGTATCTCAATAGTTTTGTTTGATTTATGGATCTATTTGCTCATGTCAAAGAATTGAAATTTAAAGTGATTACAAGAAATAAATTTATTTATGGTTCAAGCTAAAAAATTCTTAGATACATCAGTTGTAATATCTTCATCAATTGACATATAAACTTCAATTACAAAATTAAATATTATTTCTTCATTAATTATTGTTGATGAAACCATCATATTTACTATATGATTTTTATCAAATATAATCTATTAAACTTAAAAACCTTATTTTCCCTTAGCAAAAATTTATAATAGAGGGCCCATTCAATCCACAATACGAACTACATAGGACTTTTTCCCTAAACTTAGCTTTACCTTTATTTTTATTGTTTTATGTCATAATCGTTGAAAATAGTGGAAGCTTCTAGAGCCTTCAACTTTATATAAAGAATATCAAATCCCAAGTGGACAAAGTAAAAGAAATAATTTATTGATGATAGGCAAAAGGACTTCTAAAGAGAATAATCATATGCATAATGATTATCTATAGAATGTGGATAATAATATTCTTGATAACATTAAGAAGAATTAAAAATAAAAAATTTAATGATAAAAGAATTGAGTTATTTTAAAACTATTAAGTTAAAATTGTGGTTTGGGAATGGCACCAGAAAATAAAGTTAAAGTATGGCTTATGTTTCGAGAAATATTTAGAAAAAATGAATTTTTTTCTTCTTTTTGTAATTTTGTGATTTGCGGGTGTAATTTTCCTTGTGATTTAAGCAATTTCTAAATATTTTTAATCATAGTAATTATTGTAGGGAGCTTTGCTATTGGAAATATTTCATGAGTTTTTTGTATAGTTGTGTCTTGTCATGTATTCATTGTGGGGGCACGTGGCATCTTGAGCAGTACATTTGCATATACTATTTGTGTCTTCTCATTTATTGTGAGCATACTGAAGTGCATTCGTCATTAGTGGGTTATGGTGTTAAGTTTTAATTCTATCGTGCAAAGTGGTATTTGCGTTGTTTGGTCATATGCTCAGGTTGTTTGATGAGTCTGAAATTTGTGTCTGTTGGGAGGGTTTTCATATATGGTGTTGGAAGAAAGAAAGGTGGCATATGTAAGTTACTCTATCTTTTACACGTTGATTTTTTTGTTTGTGTACGAATTTGGAATTGAAAAATGAAGCATTTGTAAGTTCCTATATCTTTTACAGTCTCGTTTTATAGTTTTCTACATCTGTGCATTGTATGGTTAATTTCTATTGAGTGCAATCATGCATTGCAACTGCAGTTGAATTTATTGAATGAAAATGAAAATTAGGTGTAAGTGAATGGAAAATGTCTAGGAATAAAATCATTAAATTTGTGTCTGTTGAAAAGGTTTATAGTCTTTTACATTGTCGTTTTATAGTGGTTTACATATTTGCATTTTACGGGTCAATGTCTATTGTTGTTTGCATTTTGTGCACGTTTATGTCTATTCTTCGCTATTCTTTATGGGTTAGTGTTTGTTGCTGAGTTAAATAGTTAGTTGCATTTCAATTTATTGGATGAAGATGAGAATAGTTCGTGTTTTGAATATTTCTTGGTTTTGAAGTTTTAATTTTGTTGAGAAAAGTATTATTTGTGTTGTTTCTATGAGTGTAAATATGAGTTGGCCTTTCTTGTTTGGTCCTTTCCAATCGTGGGTTGCTTTTATGGGTTGTTGTTTGTTGTCGAGTTAAATACTTGACACCATAATTCATTAATGTGGATTTCTCTGCTACTTATGATTAAGAATGTAAGTAGCTAGGTGCACTTCAATTTATTGGGTGAAAATGAAAATTGTTCATATTTGAAGTATTTCTTAGGTTTGAAGTTTAAATTTTGTCGACCAAAGTGTTATTTGCATTGTTCTCTCATTTGATGAGGTTGTTTGTTCGAGTGTATTTATGGGTGCATTTATGCACTACAATTGCACTTGAATTTTTTTAATGGAAATGAAAATTGGGTGTGAGTAAATGGAAAATGTCTGCGTATAAAATCATTAAATCTGTGTATGTTGTATGGGTTTATGTTTGTTGTACGGGGAGCAAAAGACGAAGCCTTTGTAGGCTTGTATTTCTTTTACAGCGTCATTTTATAGTGGTTTACATATTTGCATTTTATGGGTCATCGTCTATTGTTTGTTGTTATTTGCATTTTGTGTGTTTATGTCTATTCTTCGCTATTCTTTATGGGTTAGTGTCGGTTTCCGAGTTAAATAGTTAGTTGCATTTCAATTTATCTAATGAAGATGAGAATAGCTTGTATTTTAATTTTTTTTCAATTTTCAAGTTCTAATTTTGTTGAGGGAAGTATTATTTGTGTTCTTTGTCCATTTGCTCAAATTGTGTTTGTGAGTGTGAATATGGGTTAGACTTTCTTGAAAAACTAAGGTTTGTGAAAGAGCTTTTATGGGCATTTTGTGTGTTTATGTGTATCCTTCACTATTCTTTATGGGTTAGTGTTTGTTGCCGAGTTAAATAGTTAGTTGCATTTCAATTTATTTGATGAAGATGAGAATAGTTCGTGTTTTGAATATTTGTTGGTTTTGAAGTTTTAATTTTATTAAAAGCAAAGTATTATTTGTGTTGTTTTCCCATTTGCTCGGGTTGTTTTTGTGAGTGTAAATATGGGTTAGGCTTTCTTGTTCGGTACTTTGCAATCATGGGCTGCTTTTATGGGTTGTTGTATGTTGTTGAGTTAGATACTTAACACCATAATTCATTAATGTGGATTTCTCTGCTACCCATGATTAAGAATGGAAGTAGCTAGGTGCAATTCAATCTATTGGGTGAAAATGAGAATTGTTCGTATTTGAAGTATTTCTTGGGCTTCAAGTTAAAATTATGTCGACCAAAGTGTTACTTGCATTATTTTCTCATTCGGTCAGGTTGTTTTTCTGAGTGTATTTATGGGTTATTCTTTCTTCTTACACTATTGTATTTGACTATAAATTTCGACTAATGTTTGGTGACATATCAACAAAATATTGTCGAATTATTGATGCAACACTATTTTAAATTTCATCGCTTTAACGACCAACTTTTATTCGTTGAAACCACAACCCAGCATCATCGGTTAGCGCCACAAAAATTTTTGGCAGTGTCCATTGCAAAATCAACATAACTTTGTCCATCTATCGACGACAAAAAAACAAAATGTTGTAGAGTGTTGTAGCGCTCGGAAAATTAAGAGTGTTTTCAATCCATTTAAATCAGCATTAAAGAGAAATTAAGAGTATTAAATTCATTCAAACCATTATAAAAAGGTTTCCAAGAAGTCAACATTGTTCATAACACTTTCAAATGATATTAATAAAGAGAATTTAAATTGCATTTCATATATATAATAAATACATCAATGTAATGTATCAAGATTATACAAAACATAAGTATTTCAAATGACTTTCTCATGTACATATATTCAACCTTACTTGGAAGAATCAACAATTCTAATAGAAACATCTTTTCTATGCTAAGTTATAAAAACTTTAACTCCTCAAAACAATGTTACATTTCAAATCATACTTCTATTTCAAAGTTACAACAGAGAATGTCAATTACATATACATTAAAAATGGGCTTCACAAGCCAATGCTGAATAATACACAAGTACATTAATAGCAAATAAAACTTGGAACCACCAACCGCCGTGACACCTTCGGTCTTCTTGCAAGCTGGGGCCAAGAATGTGATTCAGGTGCCTTTTCTGCCCAACCACGAAGTCCATGACTTCCTCGGGTCCCTTCCTAACTCGAAGGAATCCCCGGCCCTGCATAAAGGAGCCTAGCAACCCGAAACAGTAAAACAGGAGGGAACTCTCGATGCGTGCCTGATGCCTATATGCATTTCTAACATGAGAAATAAACACATTTCTTGCAACAGGAGGTGGCAGAGACTCAAATACATATATGTTTCTAAGCTTTTAAAATAAACAATCCATCTATTTCAATGGTACAGTGCTTGGCCAAGCAAAATAATACAAGTAAATGGTAGTTTAGAAAAGGTAATACTACCGTCTCTGTTTGCCCACCTTCGGCACCCTGTCCCGGAAGTTACCATAGTGAAGTATGAAATAATACCAAAGCAGAAAGTTATGCATTTTAGTACATGTTTCAATCATTCAATTAATTCTAAAAGAATTTCCAATGTGAATTTCAGAACATCCTTTGTAAATTCAGTTGTAAGATCTCATTTATTCTGTGGTAAACAACCCTTTTCTGATTTAGATAAAGCTCTGTTTTTAAAAAAGAACATACATGCCTTAATACTTTTCAGTGCACTAATAGAAAGAAAGAACAATGTTTTCTATTTTCAGTTTGCATTTCTATTCCTTCCAATCTTAGGCTGACTGACAGTTTAATTCCCAATTTCAATACAGGTTACAGAGTAATGATAATATACTGAAACAGTGCAATTTATTCAAAAATTCTGAGGTTTGAAAGATAATCTTTCATTCAAATTTTGATGTTGTATTCCTAACTCAGGATTATACTTCTGTAAGTAAGTATATGTCTAAGTAATCAAGATGCTTTCCAGTTTACATGGTTTCTCAAAGACATTTCTGTTCTTGTTTCAGGTTTAACAATTCTGAGATATTTGTGTATAATTAACAGAGTTCATTCTAATTTCTGGAAATGATTTTCCTGTTTCAACTTGTATTTTGGCACATAATTAACAGAGTTCATACTATTTTCTGGAAATGGTTTTCCTGTTTCAATTTGTATTTTGGCACATAATTAACAGAGTTCATACTATTTTCTGGAAATGGTTTTCCTGTTTCAATTTGTATTTGGCACATAATTAACAGAGTTCATACTATTTTCTGGAAATGGTTTTCCTGTTTCAATTTGTATTTGGCACATAAATGCATGGATATCTATATATATATATATATATATGTATATATATAAGTATATATATATATGTATGTATATGCAGCCAATTGTATATGTATACATATATATATATATGTATGTGTGTAGAAAATCATGTACAGCTGTGTATAATTTGAAGAAAGAAATTCTGGTTTATAAATCTGTTCAAAGAATTCACTGGCCGTGCACACAGAACAGGGTAATTTTTACATGGTTTCCTTACTGGCATTGAGCGACTAAAGGGCTCAGGGAAGCCCTTGCCCCTCCCATGGGGAGGGGGCGGGCTGTGAGGGGCTCGCGCCTCCTCCACAGGCCGCGGCCTATGGAGGGCGCGAGCCTCCCACAGTCCACGACCTTCCCATGGGGAGGGCAAGGGAAATAATCCCTTCCTCTTTCCTCTGGTTAGCAATTTCAAAACTCAGAATAAAAGAAGACATTTTGCCCAGTATAAACTGTATTCGAATTTATCTCAAAGACATTTTGATCAGATGACAGAATTTTTATGCAGACCAAATATGCAGACATATATATATATATATATATATATGCATGGGAATTCGAATTCCTGTGCATATATATATGCATAGATATATATATAGGTTTATATCATTTCAATAAAATGCAGACTTGCAACAAAATGAAAACCCTAATTCTGAAGGAAGAATGTGTATTCTATAATTGCAACACAGAGAAGTAAGCTCTTACCCAGATTTCAAAACGAAATTGGAAAGATTTCTCAGTTTTTTGTACTCTAATCAGAGAATAAAACATTTCATTCCTTCCATTTCCTTACTGCAGTTTTAAATAAAATTAAAAGAAGGCATAGCAATGAAAAGAACCTGGCAAAATTTGCTTCTAGTGCAAATGCCCAACAATACCTTCTTCCCTCTGTTCCAGAGCTCTCGGATATCCTCAATAGAAGTCCTTTTTTTTCTTAAAGCCCTCTTCCTCTTTTTTGAGGATCATGCATAAAATTTCCATATGACAGATCGAATTCTCATGCAATTCTTAAGGATTGCCACATGCCAAGTGAATTGTTGGTTTTAAGACAGAATTTCTAGAGCCCAATGTTCTCTCGGGCTGTTCATTCTTCATTATTTTTTTGGAGAATTCACCATATATCAAAACATAAATATATATATATCCCTTTTTATGTAAATTTATAATTTCATTTTAAACACAATGTTATATTCCATTATTTATTTTGTTTTATTTATAATTAAAATTTCATTTATGCAAAACACAATATTCTATTCTTTTATTTATTTTGTTTTATTTTTAATTATATTTCCTTTAAAACAGATTTTTCCTTTTGTTGCTCAAATATAAATGAGGAATAATTAAAATAGAATAAGCCATATTATTTCCACAATTTCTAAGGTTAATTAAACCGTAATTTAAATTTGCTATGCATTCATTTTCACGCAATCACATTGAGAAACAAACATGACCTAATGCAGCTACATGCTTTAAGTGGTGTGTGCGTAATCGAGAGCTTCTCCTCTTTTACCCTGTCGGGAAACTAACCTTCTTTTCCTCAATCACACTCTTGGCCTTCGATCACCTGCCACTCAATTGCACTCAGGCGTGCAAAAACAAAAGTGTATTAGTAACCATTGTAGAAACGTAAATTTAAAAATTAAATCAACATTCCTATTTTATATAAATGCACTCATAATTCTTGAAAGAAAACAATTATTTTTCTACATTCCCATACATCAAAGCATAGTATCATAATTCGTATATTAAATCCCATAAATTCATGGTCAAACATTATCAAAATAAGTCATGGTCAAACATTATCAAAATAAGTCATGGTCAAAATAGCATCAAAGCGTGAGACGTGACAAGTGCCCATTTGAAAGCGTCAACAAAACACCAAACATGTGTCATTTTCTGACAAGGTGGAGTTGCCATTATGACAAAAACTTCGTCACGTGTACAACAACCTTGTCACAAATTTTTGTGGTTCATCAGACTATGTTCTTTGAAATTGCGATGAAACCTTGCAATTTAAAAAAAATAAAATTATTCATTAAAAATTATATTGAAAAGTGCATTACCTTATTGAACTTCTCTTTGTTTCGAGAATAGTTTAATATTCTCTACTTAACAGGGCCAACCATGTGCATCATTTATCTGCCACCATAGTGAAAAGTTAGCAATTGTATTTGGTTTGTTAAACACGGCCCTTGGTACAACTATTAGAGTTGTTAAGAACCTTCAAGTATGTTTTGATTTCCACATTGCATCTAAATTCATCTCCAAGATTGTTGCACATGGACTTCATTGGTATTGTTGTGGTGCTTTCATTCTTCCCTAATGTCAAGCATGGGTGGTTTTTCTATAAAACAAAATATATATCACATTGAATACTAGAAAAGAGAATTCAAGTTTAATGCAAATCATCCCATGGTGTTAATTTGTTAGATCTTATTCAAAGTCCATCTCATAAAGAATTTCACTTTTTAAGAGGTTAAAGGACAAGCCTTCTAATGGAAATAACAATTTTTTGAATGTTGGAGCATGTATGAAAAGATATTGCACTCAAATGAAAAAATTGTATTACTGTTGGTTCAAGCATTGAGGCAGTGGTATGCTTCTACAAACAAAAGTTAGCAATTACATTTAGATTATTAAACATGGCCCCTGGTACAACTATTAGAGTTGTTAAGAACCTTCAAGTATGTCATGATTGCCACACTGCATCTCAAAGGAGAAATTCAATACTTGGAGGGCTCAATGTCATGATGCCCACACCTCATGCACTATAGGACATCCCTTTTGATAATATTTTTTGTAGAACAGGGAAAAATATTCCTCAAATGCAAACGTATAATGCTTGGAGAGACCCAAATTTGTTGATTTCTATTGCCAATTAAATGGCTGGAATACAACCCATAACTTAGGGAGTCAATCTCCTCGGTTTCTATGAACACTACAGGAAAAAATTGAACTCTCAGCTACCATCTTCCCAAGCAGCAACTTGGCATCCAAATCACAGTCTGCCTCTAAAACTATACCCTTACAAGAAAACTCCTTGAAAAATAAGAGTTTATCTTATTATGCCAAGTGTCCTTCAAATGTTTCCTATTCATTACTTGGATCCACCACCTTAATTTCCTAAACACAAGACAAGATTAACAATTGAGATGCTTTGGCTTTGATGATCAATGATATCAATGGATAGATGAACTACCAAGGTGGAAGGTGGACCAATCTACCAAAATCTACTAGATGACACCACATGGTTCTGCAAAATCTAATTGATCATATCTTATAATGCACTCTAACCCCACTCAATTAATGGTCTAGATCAATTTTACATCAATATTAATGGTCAAGGGAGATCTTCTCTTCAACCCAAAATTACTTGAACATATTTGACTTCAAAAGCCAACATAGACATGTCGTGTAAACTTATGTTTTTGCACTTGACTATCTACCCTTTGATTCACCTTGAAGATCAACAATTTGAGAAAATCAATAGACTACTAAAGTGCTGAATGGTATGATTTATCAAAGTACCTACATCCACCAAAGTTCATTAGATCACACCACATGGTTTCACCAAAACCATTTGATAAAACTGTTTGATATCTCAATGTGTATCATCTAACTATATTATTAATCATTGAATCAAGTTACATATCCACACAAGATATCTAAGTATGAACATCATATGTATATATAGATGTTGGGTTAAAATAATATAGAAAACTAATTTGTTTACACTATAATATATTTTAATTGATGAAGTTTATAAAGAAATTTTAAATCATTAATTTTTTTAAAATACAATAATACATTGTATGTCTTTTCTTCCCACAATGATCACATTTGATTTTTCATTAATTTGGACACATGATCACAACCAATTAAAAAAAATTAGAATATAAGTGCTGAAATGAATCCCATCACAAAAAAAAATGTCTCAAAATGTCCATGTTATCAACTTTAATAGTTTAAAATAACAAATTGAATAAAAGATAATTAGAATTAAATTTTAAAAAATCACATGTATGGATGAGAAGAACTCATTAATATCTTTACAATGTTATAAGAATTTTAAAAATTATATTTAAACTAATAAGAAGGTATGAGCTTGAAAGCCAAAATAGATTATCAAAACTCAACTAATAATAAAATTCATTAGTAGAAAAATCTAGAAAAAAATATATAGACGACACTAAAAAATACTCAGAACTAACTTTCTAATGGCTACTAATTTTAAAAATTCAGTAGTGTATTCCCAAATTATACCAAAAAGAAAAAACTAGCTCCCTTATGGAAAAATGATTAGGGGTTGGTAGCCTCTAGTGGCGATTAGGCAATGAACTAGTAGCATCATTGTTTGGGGCAATAATTTAGGGGTTTTGCAAGCAACGACATGACCAAAAAAGATGCAAATTTAGGCAACAATCTAGTAGAGGACAAAAAAATCCAAAGGCAAATGGTAGTTTGGTAGAAATATTTGGTGAAGAAATTAGTTATAGCCTATAATGTCACTAGCTCCAAGCACTTGGGACTTAAATATAGGACAAAGAGAGGCAAGAAAACCCTAACCCCTAAGATAAACTATTAGAAAAACACAACCATTAATTAAAAGCTCTTGCCAAAAAAAATTAGAACCCTTCCAAATTTTTCCTACTATAAGAAATTCCTATAGGTTAAAAATTTTACGACGCCATTTTTTGTTTTAGCCACTATGTAAAAGTTCACTGCTAGGTTTTGCTAAAGTTTGTTCAATGATAGTGACTACATAGTACGACACAGTATGACATTGTATATTTGTATAAATGCTTATTATTGTACAAAAAAAAATTGCATGAATCTTAAAACCTCAAAAAAAAAATCATTTTTTAGACTTTAATTTTAATTTTTGAATATGTGATACTTAGGTTTGCATGCCTTTTGGACATGACAATAATGTCCATTTTGCACAAAGATGTGTCATTTGAAAGATGAAGGTCAAATCTCTTTAAAAAAAGAATTGCATATCTATAGTTTTGATACCAAATTGGAGTTGATGATTGAATCCCCATAGCTACCCGAAGATCACTCTTGATCAAAACATCTTTCAAACAAAAGAGATGCAACTGATTTGTTGTGAAGTCTACGATTTCATTAGATGTAAAATGAGTAATGATTTATTATAATTATATACAATGAGAAACCCTTGTTAAAAAGACAAGGGTGAAACCCTAGATAAGATTAAATTAAATCATGACATATGTCTTAATCCTATAACATAAGACTAAAAAAGCACATGACCTAAGTAAGCTTTAGTATGCTCATGTGAATAAGATCTAATAAAAACTAATCAGTTGATATACCTTTTTTATACTAATAGATTTTAATACAAGTACAATCTTTCATTGATTATTTAGATTTAAACTTGATTGGACTTAGAGAAAGTGAATGTTTTTTTTATACTTTATTTCAAAACGGTTGCAATAAATATTATTTGACTTTAACAATTTTTATTTGATTTTGAGTATCTCGAATATGAAATTGATTTGATTTTAGCTATGGGTCATACATTGTACTAAATATTTATTGACTTTTATCATATCATTTCATTTAATTTAATTTTAGGTATGAATATTATTGATTTGATTTGATTTTAATAGTGACTTTTAAACCAATCACATTCGTTTCATTGGATTCGATATGAAGCATAGTCATTTGATTTGACTTAAGTTTGGTTGATATTAATTGAAGTATTTAACATTTGTATTCACTCATGTGAAGTCTATAATAAGAAAGTAAATTGTAATAGGTAATAAAAAAAAAAAACCAACATTCAAAACTATGGAGATGAGAAAAATTACCAAAATGATAGGTCTAAGACTTGACAAGGTAATTGAAAAAATTTGCATACTAAACACTATAATATCTATTTAGAAAAGTACTAATACTATGTATCTCAATAGTTTTGTTTGATTTATGGATCTATTTGCTCATGTCAAAGAATTGAAATTTAAAGTGATTACAAGAAATGAATTTATTCATGGTTCGAGCTAAAAATTTCTTAGATACATCAGTTGTAATATCTTCATCAATCGACATATAAACTTCATTTACAAAATTAAATATTTTTTCTTCATTAATTACTGTTGATAAAACCATCATATTTACTATATGATTTTTATCAAATATAATCTATTAAACCTAAAAACCTTATTTTCCCTTAGCAAAAATTTATAAGAGAGGGCCCATTCAATCCACAATACGAACTACATAGGACTTTTTCCCTAAACTTAGCTTTACCTTTATTTTTATTGTTTTATGTCATAATCGTTGAAAATAGTGGAAGCTTCTAGAGCCTTCAACTCTATATAAAGAATATCAAATCCCAAGTGGACAAAGTAAAAGGTAGATATCCTAACAAATGTGAACATAATTTGATGGAGACATCTCACCATAAAATGCAAAGGCTTTTTGTTTAATACAAAAAATAAAGAAATGATTTATTGATGATAGCCAAAAGGACTTCTAAAAAGAATAATCATATGCATAATGATTATCTATAGAATGTGGATAAGAATATTCTTGATAACATTAAGAAGAATTAAAAATAAAAAATTTAATGATAAAAGAATTGGGCTATTTTAAAATTATTAAGTTAAAAGAATTGTTTTTAATATAAATTAAATTAGAAAAGTTTATCAAGTTTGTTGAATATAAAAACAATTGAATAAGAAAAATTATTAGAATGAAAGAATGTTAGAATTGATGTAGATAAAAAAGTTTACTAAATAGTATCAAAATTCATGCAAAAGTAATATTAGTTATAGTAACAAATAATTTGTATAGATATTATAATTTAAAAGAAAGTATATAAGCATGAAAATATTTAATGCAGTAAGTATGAAAGAATTTATATAATGAATAATGTACATAGAATGTGTATTTTAATGACTATAATGATTCAAGCAAGTATTAATATGATTAAACAAATTGAAAGACAAATCAATAGAAAAATTATATAAAATATTGATAAAATTGGAATGAACTATTAGAAATACAAACATTATAGAATACAAAAAAGACTAACAAGAGTTAGGAAAAAGAAAGAAATGAATATTTATTTGTTAGAATGGATTTGGATGCATATTAATATTGAAGGTCTTTTATTAATAATAAAAATGAGATTAAAAATAAAGATGGAGAATAATAAATTCATTGTTGTTTTTAACAAGATGTAACATTATTTAGAAATATTGAGATTATAAAATAAAGACAAGAATAGTAAATGCATTGGTGTTTCTAACAAGAAATAACATTATTTAGAAATATTTTAGTAGTACATATCAACAAGCCTACATAATTATGACTCCAGTACTACCAAGGTTGGAAACTATGTCAAAAGAGGTAAGGTAATTTGGATATGCTCTTTCTATATCAACACCGGGAGGAGTGATTGCATTTCAAAAAAAATGTGAGAAGCCCCTATGTCATTCTTTTTCATCTTTGGTAGTCGATTGCCTCAAATTACTTCATGTTGCTTTGTTGGCTCTTTGTGTTACAAAATTGATATTATGGGAGGCCCACGTCTTAGGACTGGACCCATCTCCTATGAAGCTCTCAAATAGAACATGGAGCTCAAAGAGCTATTTGACAGAGGTGATTGCACTCCTTTCTTCCAATCTATGAAGAGATATAAGGATAAACTCACCTCTAAATTTATTAATTTGTGATCTTAGGGCAAGCTCACTATTGGTGGTATTCAATTTTGAGTCTTTGACGAATTGATTGCAAAGGATATTGGTTTGTCTTGTGAGGGCCTTAAGGTGGAGAAGAAGAGCAAAGGGGAATACAAAAATATTATTGATACCTTCTTTATCGGAGAGGAGAAACTAATTCATTTCCAAAATGGTTACAACAGGGAGAAAATGCCAGCTTTGTGGGTCCTAGTGAGTTTACATTACATGAAGTATTTTAATCTTGAAGGTAGGTTCAAGGCCCTCCATGATTACCATTTCCCCATCCTTAACCATTTAAGACATGGAAAAAAAATGAACCTTCCTTTCTACATGTTCTCGTCCCTAGAAGCTTGTATTCTTAACATTGCATACTTCCTTGTATCAAGGCCTTATTATGGCCCTTTATAAGTATTGTCTTGTCATGACTCCCACCATCAACCCCCAGGCTAAGGGTAGTTTTAAAATTAAACTTTTGGAAGACAAAGCCTCTAAGGCCTCTCATGTTTCTTTGAATAAGTATAACCCTAACCCTAGCTCTAAGGGAAAAGTGGGACCAAGGAAAAAAGGCAAGGCCTCTACAAGGGTTAACATCCCCCCTCTGTATGATTTGGTGGTATTTTCCCTCCTAGGAAAAGGAAGGTTGTGGACCTGAGTGTGCAAGAGGATAAGTAGGATAAAAAACAAGAAAAATGCAAAAGACCCCATTCCCCTCAATGTTGATGGAGGGGCAACTAATATTTTTGATGTTGATAGTAGGGATGAGGATACTGTGGGGACTACTCAAAGTGATCCTAAAGGGTTAGGTCGCCACAAATCTACCAGACCAGCCTAAGCCCTAAGCAAGGAGAATTATAAAGTAACCAAAGGAAAAAGTATTGTGGAGTATGAAGAAGAAGAGAATGAAGATGAAGAGGTTCTTCCTCAAGTAGATGATAGTCGGGAGGAGGAAGAAACGAAGAACGAGTTTGAGGAGGATATGCAGGATAATGAAGAAGTGGAGGAATAGGAAAAATAATATGAGGAAGATTAAGACGAGGAGAACAAGCAAGAAGAGGTCGAGGATATAGAGGTGATGGAAATGGAAATATTGGTTCCCCCTTCCCCTAGGTATCTATAAATCTTGGATAAAAATGTGGTTAAGGGACCTATTCCTGACAAGGTCTTGTTAGGGTTAGAAGGCAAATATCTAACAATTAAATGCAGATTTGATCAATAAAACAAAGAAATAAAACACATAGAAAAAATATAGCAAAAACAAGACAACACAAAGAATTTAACATGGTTCACCCAATCCAGGCTACATCCACAAAACCACATCCATCCAATGATTTTATTATCCAATGTAAAACATATTACAATCTCGCTAATAATGCCCTACTGCAACCCCCATCCAAATTGCTTATAATAAGCTTTTTAGAAGCTTCCAGAATTAGGGTTTTACAAAGTCGGGTTTTTCCTTTTTTGGTGATTTTTCCTTTTTCAGTGACGATGTGAAAAAATGGGGAAAAAAATTTCTTGGGGGTTGCTGCCCCTGAACCCCCATCCAGGGCCCAACCTGGCCCCGAACCCCAGCGAGGATACATGAAGAGTGTATAGTATAGCATGATCAGTTGCCACATACCAACAAGTCCAGGCCACTAAAGAAAAAGATAATATTGATATTATGGATCTCTAGGCCATGGTGGAGGAGCTGGAAAAGAAGCTTGAAACCAACAACAACAATAACAAGATAAAATAAATGGAACGTCTCATTTCTAAAATCATAATTCTCAAGTTAATGGCATTATGAATAAGGTTTTTTATGGGGACCATTTCTAGCCACTATAAAATAATCAAATAGAAGAAAAAATGGCTAAAGGCATCGATGACCAGAATAAGAATGACAAGAATGATGAGGAGCTATCATACAAGGAGGACTTGGAAGCATCATGTGATGCCCTCCTTGCTAACTAGAGTTTAATATGTTATCCTTCGTGTTTTGGTTTCTTGTTTTTACTTATCTATTTTGTGTCCTTAGTTGTGTTGTTTTGATGGGCCTACATGCCCCTTAGCATTTGGTCGAGCTTGTGTGCCCTCTTGTTTCTTCTTTTAGTCTTATGTTGTTTTAAATTATGGGATCAAGGTCATTTCTCTACTTTTTTAATCAAAAACAGGCCTACATAATTAAGTTATAAGATTAAAAAAAGCTAAGAAATTTATAGGAAAAATATATATGAATAAAAATTCATGCACAACAATATCAAAAAGGATAATAGATATAAAAATTACAAGAAATTTGTAAATATAAGAGACATTATTTGTATTTAGATTAAAATATTATAATTAATAAAAATATTTACAAACTACAAGATACAAATTTTAAATAAATGAAAACCGCATAAACTAAGTTAGACTTGAAAAGATACAATAAAATAAATTACACTAGAATAAATTAAAAGAAAAAGAGAAACAAGATGATAAAATTCTCAAGAAGATAAAAAGTTATGGTTAAGAGATGAAACAAAGAGAGAAGCTCAACAAAAATAATAAGGATTAGAAAGAAACAAAAATACAAGGCCATGAAAGAAAAATAAACAAAATCCAAGGTCTTGTCTTCTTTGTTTGATCATTATGAAGTGTGTTTGTTCTAATCTTCTTTTTTGTCCCCATTTTTTTTATTCCATGAGATTTTTATTTGAGTCATATCTATAAGAGACACACATCCCAAACTAGAGTCAATGTTGGCACCTCATTTTTATATGTCGCATATTTCCTTTGTTATGCTCCAAAGAGTTGTATATTTTACCTATCCATCCTTTGTTGATAACTGATCTGATAAATCTTTAATTAGGTCCACTATGTTGAGTAATTGTCTAAGGGAATTCATTCAAAGTGTGTTCATCAGATATCTTTAGTAAAATTTAATTAAAGTTACTTTTGTGGTCAATGTCTTGTAATTTGGCCTTTTTTCAAGTGGTTTTAGGTAATTTTGAAGTTTTGAAGTTTCTCATCTTTGCATCCCTATTAGACCTATCATCACTAGCATTCATTTCCCTCTAAGTCCATTTTTTCCTTTAACCCCATTTTCTTTGAATTTTGAGACTCTGGGTTTGTTGTCCATGGATCCTTTCCTCAACTACCAACTTTCTTCCCCAAAAATCCACCTTGCAAATTTTTAAGTTTTAGAGTTTCTCATTCCAACATCCTTGTCATACCTAACATCCCTCCCAAAAGTGTCATTGTCCCCTCTATTCCCCTTTTCCTTGAATTTCAAGAATCTAGGTTTGGTCATCCATGCATCCTTTCCCCAACTGCCATTTTTTTCCCAAAAAAATCACTTTAAATTTTTTAAAGTTTCATATTTCTTATCTTGGCATTCTTGTCAAGCTTTCCTTCCTTGGTAATTCCAACATTGAAACTATTTTGTTCAAATGAAAAACCCCTACCTACCTCCTTATATGACTCAGAGTGTCATTAATAGTATCAAAATTAATAATATTTGATAGATGTGAACTCTTAGACACTTCTTAGTACATATGGGCCACTCTAAGACATGAATGGTGTATAAAAGCATATGGTTGTTGATATAAAAGGTATGGTTTCAAGTGTTGGGCCATGTGAAGGTGATGAAAGTAGACATGGAAGGCTTGTAAAATTGTAGATGATCATGGTTATTTGCCAGGATCTCTTGATGGTGTTAAACAACATATGTTTTTATATTTTCCTTGAGAAAGAGGAGGATGGAAGAAAGAGGAGGAAAAAAGGATCAATTGTAAAACCAACAAAACAATGATATTCATTGGAAACCCTAGAGTTTTGATTTGTAGTGTTGGGTAAAATTATTTTGATATTGTATTAATTTTGATTTGTCCCCAATTTGTAATTAACATATGTAACCTTCATAGATCAAATGATTAAATGCATAATTGGCCTTAGTCAAGTGTCTCTTTATGTATGGTATACATTTTTTGATGTATTGTCTAGTTGGCTAGCTAGATGACTGTAAAATATTTGTAAGGTATCTTTTCAACATAATAAAGGAAATGTATGGGTATACTCATGGATTACTAAGTAGAATCATTTAATATTTTGCAAACAATTTTATTTAATGTATATGTAGAGCCTAGCTTGCCTATGCATTTTGAAATGCATAGAATTTTATGGTATCTTGATTAAAGTATCGCCTTTGGTTTCAATTATTACATATTTTGTATGAACTCAAAGACTCTATTTTCCAACTAGATAAAGGCACCAATATGATACTAGCTCCATCTCCCCATCATCCCAACACACTTAAAAAATATATATAAATATTTTCAATTTCATATATTCTAATGTGTTTTCATTACCATGTTTGAATGTATACAACATTATAAGGGATTATTATAAAACACATTCTTAGAAATTCATATGGTAGATTATTTGGCTTAATAAGGTCCTTAACCTTGAGTTTCCTGAATTAGAATATAGGTACAAAGTGACAACCAAAAATAAAGGTGCACTATGTAAAGGGTAAGGTTTGTGTCAAGGTGAGTTGTTTTCTTCTATGGTGATATCTATTACAACACCTTAGGGAAAAATCCCTTGGTTGAATTAATCCAGAAGTGAAGGAGGTCCTACTCATCTCAATAATTAGTCCTTAGTTTCCCAACTTGAATATAGGCTTCATGGTATTCTTCTCAAGTTTCACACCCCTAGCACCTAGGAGACTATCTAAATTTAGGGATATTGGACCTACAACTTAGAGAACCAAAAAATTGGCACCATTACTAGGGATATATTTAGTCATTTTCAAGTTGCAGAAAATTGGAGACATTTTCAAAACCCTGGTAATTGAAACTTTGCAATAGCGTATTATGTTGAAGAAAGCTTACTTAGCCAACAACTTATGCACTGAAAAATTGGAACCATTTTTGAGGATACATTTAGCCATTGATGATTTGTAGGAAATTGGAGACATTTTTAAAACCCTAGTAACATAAAAAATTTAATAGTGTATTATTTTGGGAAAGCTTTCTTAGTTGACAACTTGCGCCCAACAAAATGGCACCATTGTTGCAGAAGAAACTTGTTGGCATAAGTTGGCAACATGCTAACTCAAGAAGAAATTAAAGGTTTGATATTTTTTTGAAGATTCTACTAGTAAGAGGAACTAGAAAATTTTATCCTTGGTGGTTCTATTTGTTCTGAGGATTTCCTCATTTATGAGGTGGTGATTCTACTATCTTAAATCAAAGGTTTTGATATTGAACATGTTTGTTGGTGATGCTATAAGACATTCCATTTCATTGTAGTAGTTGGTCAAGGTACACAAAGGTGTTCTCTCTTTCTCTCCCAGGTGTGATTTTTTTATTCAAATACGTTTCTTTGTGAAAGTAATACAATCCTATTTCAACATGTAATATTTTGTAATCATGAGTCATTCTAATTTTGTTGATGATACCGCATCTAAAAGCATGAATGTTTGTGCAGATAAAATTAAAATTTCCAATCCTAATGCCTATTCCTCTGACTCCTCTACTCATGAGCTTGTTGATCTAGTAAGCCATATATGCATGCTTGACCTTGATAATGGGATTTCCCATAATCAATTTGCATCTACAAGGGACCAACATGTTACCACAAAAAAATTAAATGATGAACAAGAAGACTTCATTGCTTATTTTAGTTAGTTGGATTCACATGTCTATGACCTTGTCTCTTTTTACCAAAGTTTAGAATTTCTCATAAAACAACATGGAGAATCATTTTTTTTTTCGCAATAATTTTGCTATTGCTATTAATAGTATCCCATTTGAGAGCATGATTGATGAAAATTAATGTGTAGACATGTATTATGAGGCCTTTTATCTTGGTGCAAGTTTTCTCCCCCTAGATTATAAACTAAAGACATTAAGCATGCCTTAAGGTTGGGCCAATAGTGCTAAATTAGCACTTGTAATTAAGGCTCTATCTTCCATTTTTGATGGGGATATGGTCATTCATGATGGTCAAATTGGTGGGTCAGCTCCAATGTGCAATATTGATATTATTGTTGAGGTTGCAAGTGAGGAATTTAAGTGCAACAACTTTATTTATCATTTGATGTCATTTTTTTTTTCTCTTGAAGAATATGAAGCTTGCACACTTCTTGTTGTCAATTAGAAAAATGATTTTTAAGGTGTTCAAGTAAATCAAATTGTTGGTTTTCAAGGTGAAGAAGATCAAATCATTGATTTTTTCTTAGCAAAAATATTTTATAGCAAATTGTGTTGAAGAATGTAAAATGAAGGGGATATTTGAAAATTATGAGTCTTCACATGAGGTTCCTCAAGCTTTTGGGCTAAATTCTAAAGATGAAGAATTGGACTGGAATCATATTTATGATTCCAATATAGAGAAAAGTGTTATCATTTATGGTATAGTTGGGTTGCAAACTTTGGATTAACCAAAGTATTTAAATGATTCATCCCAACTTGGGGTTTTATCTACACATGATTCTTTTCGGCTTGATATTCAAGAAGACATTTTTTCCATGTTGATTTATGTGGATCAAGATGTGCTTCATGCTATTGAGGAGATTGTGGGTATTTTTTGTCATACAATTGAGAATGGGAATGGATCTTACTACTTATGGTTGCATTATGTTCATATGATACTATTTTCCACTTCCAACATGATGACCAAAGTACTAAAAAATTGCATAAAACATGCATGTAAGAATCAATATTTATTGTAGCTTATAAATGAATGTAATATTCATTTAAGAGATGTTATATCTTTTAATAGGGTTTTTGTTGGTGTAAATAAAGTCTTGTACCTAGTTAATTCATTACTAGGTGACTTATGGGACTTATTTACATGTTAAGTTTACTTAGGTCCTAGGAGGGAATCTTTCTAGAAGGTGTTAGTTGTCATTTTATCTTTTGACTTGTAACATATGTGTCCTAGGTTGTTATGATATGTTGTTGCATGACATAGAATTAAGACACTTAACATAATCCTATTTAATCCTATGTCTCACCCTAGCTATATAACCAGGTGGTACCATGTGTCAATCATCTTGTCATATCATATTCTTGGATAATCAATTCTATTGTAGTCTTGAGCATTGCATATTGATCTCTCTTGTGCTTTCATGAAGTGCCTAGATCTTGGGTGGCTATAATATTAAGCCAAATCTTGCATGGTGTAGAGTTATTCTATAACAACTCTTACCTGGTATCAAAGCTTGTGGGATTGCTTCTTGTTAGTATTTTTGAGAGATCTAGGTTGAAAATCTTGGTAGATCTTAAAAATTTGAGTATGCTCTTCTCTTGCATTGAATGATGATCTAGAGAATCAAAAAAGCTTAAAATAAATACCAGATTTGGGGTTTCCTCTTTGTGGCTTTGTAATGCATTTCCTAATTGAAACTTGTTGGTGCAAATATGAACTCACCATTGAATTCAAAAGGTTTGAGAAAGTTGGTTTTTCTTTTTGTTTCATTCAAATCGAACATATGAAGCCAGATCTATGAAGGTTTGAAGTTGAAGTGTAATTTCCATATCTAGAAGGTAACTACAATTTTGGAGCATTTTGGGTCAAAATAAACCCTTCCATTGAATTCAAAAGGCTCAAAACCCCCTATTTCATATATAATACTTCATATTTTCATGCAGAACAAAAAATTAGTTTTTTTGTATGACTATATTAAATTTGATAGCCAAATGGTTGTCAGAAAACACTGTGTTAAATTTGATGTCTAGATGAATGTTATAATTAATTGTCTTAAATTTGATGACCAAATGGCCATTAGCATGTCACTCCAATCTGCCCCCTGTCTATTAGCAGTTTTTTCCAACTTTGAAAGGGCATATCTCGGTCATACAAGATCCTTTTTTCGAGATTTTTTTTATTTGGGGTAGAATTTCACACTCTCCAAAGTGGTATATTTTTCTATTTTGGTGATTGTGTTTTTCATAAATTTTAGATTTATAGAGTTGTTGTTGAGTCATTCTCATTTGGGAACTTTTGAGGGTCCATTCTCACTCATACATAACATTTTTGGGTTTTTTTTTTGAAAGTGCATAATTTTTTGTTTCCTTTCCATTGGTGTGATCAGATTGATCTTATTCTATGTAAAAAATTTACTTTGAGCTTGTGGAAAAATTTGGAAATCTATAAGCACTAAGATCAAGTCCACTTTGTTGTTTTGGCAAGTGGCACTTATAATCACACTAAGTATAAAGTGCCACAAATCATATATTTCTAGGGGGTTTCTTGATTGAGTAATTTGGGGGGTAATCTTGTAGTAGTTGATTGCATTCTTTTGCTTAGTTTGTGTTCTTGCAATGGAAAAATCTCAAATTGAACTCCTAACTCCACATAATTATGCTACGTTGATAAAAAAAAGTCAGGTATTCTATTAAATAATATAATTAATTTTTCCCTCATTCAAGTGTGATGACCTTTTAGTTGCAAGCTACTCTTTCAACTTCTAATGAGGACTTGTATGGTTACCTTTCAGCTTATATGGAATATGTATAAAATAGGCTCAATTCAATGCCAATAGACAAACTGGTAAGCATACATTTCTTCAAATGTTTGTCAAATTGCAGCATACATCTTGTCTGAGGATTTTTCAAATCATATTAGTTCTCTTTAATGGAGTCCATTGGACCTATAGATCTCGTACGGGATTGTCCAAATTGTATAGATCCAAGACATACATCTCATATGTGAGCTAGCTCAAGATTGGGCACAGAGATCTCCTACAAGATTGTCCAAATTGTTCTAATCTAGGACATACATCTCATTCACGAGCTTGCCAAAGTTTTGTAATAGATTTCATATTTTTAATAAAATGATGTTTTTCATATTTTTCACTTTGTGTCATGATGAAAGTTATAATAGGTTATCTAAAGTAAATCATTCCTCAACCTACTGATGCTAAGGAATTGGAAAAATGGGAGCCTGATCATGAGAAAACAATTGGATGCATATGTTCATTGGTCTCATTTGATTTACAATTTCATGTCAAATCATGCAAAACACCTAAAGAGGCTTGGGAGGCTTTTGAAAAATTGTATGGTAAAACATATAAGATTAGGGGATATCATATTGATAATTATTTGATGAATCTTGATCCTAAAATTTTTGGACACATCCAAGACTACATGTCCAAAGTTAAGCAACTAAGAACACAACTGAAAGATTGCAACATTGATAAGGAGGATTTACAATTGATTCTAAATGTGTTATCCAAGCTTAGTCCTAAGTATTCAATATTTGTTTATGGATTTCATACCCATCAACTTTCTATGGGAGCATCATATGTTGATCCTAAGTTTGATGACTTTTCAAACTCCTAATCCAAGAGGAAGAAAAGTTAACTAATATGGGTATAGTCAAGTCTTCCAAGCCATAATCATTGTTGGCTAGTGATTCAAAGGTATAGAAAGAATCAGGGAATGTTGATAAGAAGAAAAAGAAGAAAAAGAACAAGCCACATAAAGAATTTGAATCCTCTCCCTCAAAAGGGGAATCATCTAAGAAGGAAAAGCCTACATGTGCATATTGAAAGAAATCATGGCATCATGAACATCAATTTTATTCAAAACAGATTGATGAGTTGAAGCATCTTCTTAATAAGCATCAAATCAATGAGTCTTCATCATCAAAGGGTTCATCTTCTTCTTCATCATCAAAGTCCAATAAACTCAAGGGGAAAGCACTTGTTGCAATTACAAATTCTAACTTAGAGTGGTGGATACTTGATTCAGGAGCCTCACATCACATGGCTTTATCAAAAAGCATGTTCTCTTCATTTGATACTTGTTCATCACCACACATCTTGATGGACAACAACACATATATGTGGGTTTGTGGGAAGGGATCCATTGATATGGATGATGGAGCATTCAATTTTTTTTTTTGTGCCTTCATTTTCATTCAATATCCTTTATATATATCAAATCACACATGGTGGAGCAGGAAAGAGTTTTGAGTTCACACCAGATTTTGTCATAATACGGGATTTGTATAGTAGAGATGTAGTTATAGTTGAGGAGGTTGATCACTAATCTCAAGTCTACACCTCACATTTTTCTTCTGATGATTCATCAAATGTTCACATTGAGGCATCTAGTGTGGAAACTTTTGAGGAGATTCAGTATCATCATTTGAATCTTGGTATTGTTTCATCTACTGAGGATCTTGTGACAAGTTCTAATATTCCATCTCCTTCATCTACTATTTTACCTGAGGATTCTTGTGTTTCCTTAGTTTTGGCTCCTTGTGATTCAGTGCAGTAGGACATTCATCGTCTTCCAAAGATGGCTACTTGGGATGAGTACTTGATAGACATTGTTGGTTTATTTTGTGAGTCCTACATTTCAAATTTGGGAGACACCATTGATTGCATTCATCTTCTCTTTGATTGAGATGATCCTTCTTCAGTTGTCATGAGGGAACACTCTGACCCTCTTGTACATTCTCTACATGATCATCCTTTGTAGTTTTATGTGAGTGTGGATTATTTTGGATAGCATTTGGAGGAGACTTTTTTTTCTTCAAAGGAGGTATCTTTGTCTTTGGATTGTGTTCTACAATCATTTCTAGGAGATTTTGGATTGTCTTCTTTAGTAGTATTGCCTAGAATTCCTATTTGGAGTGTGTTTGGTGCTATTGGATCATCTTCAATATTCAATGCTAGCTTCTACAATCATTGCAAGAGACTCAACATTGAGGGGGGGTTGCATGGTCTCTCATCTCTCTTCTTCTTCTCTTTTATGGGGGGTCTTTTTCCTCGCATGGGTTTTTGTCCTTCTCATTATTTGATGCAGAGTAGGGTAGAAGGTGTCAAAAAAGTCTCATTTCAATAACTTTTCTAATTCAATGGCCTTAACACATCAAACACAATGATTTCCTTCACAAATCACCTCTATGCCTTATAACACAACAAACTAGGTTTTTCAAGCATATTTTTCAAACCACGCCTTATGCGTAGAAAAAAATTACAGATTTAGATACCCATTAAGTCCTTTAACAACATATCCAATTTTTAGGGTGGGTTGTTTTGGAACCTAAGGGTCAAATAACTATTGCTACACTTTGAAAAGGCTTAATTAGGCTTGTTTGAATGACTCCCAACAAGGTTTTCAAAACCAAGACCCAAAATATTCATACCAATGGCTTAGACATGTTAAATAACATATGATCTAACACTTTCAATCATCACCAACAATTTCCCAAGATATTTTTACCAAACCCTAACTCTTATGCACATTCTTTGCCCAAAACATGTAGTTTTCAGCTTAGGGCATCACCAAAACTTGCTCATAACGCATTCCACTGCCACTAAAAATTTTTATACACAAAAAACACCCTAACCCCATCTATTCCACCGATTTTCATGAGATTCACTAGTGGAATGGTGGGATTTTACATTTTTCTTGCCTTCAAGGTAGTTAAACAAGGGTTTCAAACTAGTTTTAGCAAAATTGCTCTAAAATGCTCAAAACCCAATAAAAAATGATGATTCTAGATGAAAATTAAATAATATTCAATTCCTCATCAATCCCAATTCATAAATAATCACTTCTAGGCCGTACCAAAACATACAAGTTGTTGTAGCAGCAAATTAAGCTTCAAAATGTAAGGAAAATAGAGTTTTTATTCAAATTTCAAAATTGCATCATCCAACCTCTTTCTCAATGTACACAAGTGATTTTAAATCATTCCCAAGCATAACCAATTTATTCCCACTAAATTTTAACTCCCCAACCATCCAACTTCCCCACAAATGCAAAATTGCAAAGTTGCTTGAGCACTTTTTTGACATTTTTTGCGAAATTTGACAACTTTTAACAACCTATTCCCAAATGACTCAAAACATCACAAATGGTCTTAAAATACATTATTACATAAAAAACATGAATTGAACACAAAAAACACCAAAATTCTTGAGATTTTGCAACTTTTCCCCATTAAGACCTTTGGTGCCCTACACCATACTCCCCGAGCAAAAGAACCTCAAGTCCCCTTGAAGACTATGTAGCAATACAAAATTCATGTTGTTCCATGATATTCTCTGACCTCCAAGTTCTTACTCCTTCAATAAATCCCTTCCAATGAATTAAGTACCGAAAATTAGCATTATTCTTTGCATTCTTGAACTCTTTTCCACTTAAGTTATGCTCCAACTCCTGAGGGTTACTTGATGGATGCTCCTTGACCTATTTTTCACTTGCACCTACCTCTTTACCTATACAAAACCTCTTCCATGCTTGTAATGAACTACATTATTTTTCACTTCCATTGTGTGCTTGACCTTTCTCTTTTTTCCTTGCAACTTATCTTTGATCTCTTCACTCTTCCTTGTCATCTCTTCCATCTAATATTTTGCCCCAATGACTGTTGCTTTCTCATATTTAACAACCTCTAACCGGATAGAAATAGAATGACCATTGTCCTTTCCTGAAAACCTTGAATGGAACACCTCCTCTAGCCTCTCATCAACATACTTTTTAAACCAACCTTGAACCTGCAAAATCAATTCATCCTTGACCTTCCACAAATCAGATTTTGGCACCAACTCAATATCACTTCCCTCCAAATTCAAATCATTCTTCAATTTTGTTGTCCTAATATCTCCATGTGTAGTAGTGGCTGAAAACTCCATATTTTTCTCTTCGTCCACCTTTATAAACTCTTTCCTACCAACCATCATTATATTAGTTTTCTTAGTTTGTCCTTTATCATCTTCTACCAATGGTGTCAAAGTACAAGAGATTTCATCATTTTCAATCTCATATTTATTTCTTCTACCATCATACAAAGCATGCGTATCAAATTTTCAAGGCCTCCTAGCAGCAAATGGCACACATCCATAGGTAACACATCACATAGAATTTTATCTTTGTATCCTCCTATATTGAACTCCACCCAAGCTTGCGCATTTACCAAAAAAAATTGACCCTCATTCAACCAAGAAACTTTATAAGGAGTATCATGTGGTTTTCTAGGCATTCTAAGTTTCTCAACCATCTCAATGGAAACCATGTTATCCATAATTCATGAATCAATTACAAACTTACATACCTTACCCATGCACTTACAAGTTTTGAATAGTTTCCTTCTTTGTGATGGCTCCTTCTCCTTTGATGCTTTGATGAGACTCCTTACCATTAATGATTCTCCAACTTCAAGAGCAGCATATTGTGATGGAGATTTTACATTCTCAGTATCCTCTACTTGCACCAATTGATTCTTCTTTCACCTCCATGAGAACTAGAGGCTTGACCTTCATTGCACTACCATGATTGGTGTCCAAATTTTTTGCATTGATAGCACCTTCCTATGAATCCTTGTGGGCCTCTTCCTTGACCTCCAAATCTACTTCTAAATCCTAATCTACCACCTCTAAATCCACCTCTCTGATCAACAAGTTGTTCTTGGACTTTGTTTGCATTTTCTTGACCTTCATAGGACTGCCTTGAATTTTAAAAAAATATTTTCATCTAGAAGTGTTTCCTCTGCCCCTAGTTTGTTTATTTTTCCTTCTCTTTACCTTTTCTTCAGCCCTTATTGCCATTTGATAGCACTCCTCAACCATTCTTGTATTTTCCAAAGTTAACTCATCTTGGATGTTGAATCTTAATCCACTCAAATATCTAGCAACCTTGTCTACTTCATCCTCCATGTGACCTGCCCTAATACTCAACTTATAAAATTCTTCAGTATAGGCTTTGACATCCATTTCTTTTTGTTTCAAACCTTGAAGTTTCTTAAACATTTGAATTGCATAATCAGATGGTAAAAACTTACCCTTAATTTTAACCACCATTCTATCCCAAGAAACAATCTTTGACTTACCTTTCTTCCTCCTTTTAGTTTTCTCATAATCCCACCACAATAGTGCATGACCCTTCAACTTTGTTTTTGTAATCCTCACCCTTTGTTCCTCAGATACATCCTCGCACTCAAAATAATTGTCAAGTGTTGCAATCCAATCCAAAAGTTCTTCATCATTCAAATTACCTCCATACTTTGGTACATCAATCTTAACCTTGGGTTTATCTTTTTTGACTACTCTTAGTAACCTAGCCATCCTCTGATCATCAAGATCCAATTCCTCTTCCTCTTCTTCTTTAGTCTCCTCTTCTTCTTCAGAGTCACTCCCATCACCCATGGTCATACCTCTCTTCTACTTTGTTTCTAGAGTATAAAGCCTCTCCTTCAAATCTCTCATCTCTCTAACATGATTTTCCTTCAACTCATTCACTTCCTTAGGAATGGTTTTCCCTTGTGGAGGCATTTTGTTCACTGTTTGCTTCACACTTTCCTTCTTGTTTCACACTTCTCTCCCTTCTTCAAATTAGACCTATGCTATGATACCAATTTGATGAAGAGTAAGGTAGAAGGTATCAAAACAATCTCAATTCATTAAATTTTCCAATTGAATGGCCTTAACACATCAAACACAATGATTTCCTTCACAAATTACCTATATGCCTTGTAGCACAACAAACTAGGTTTTTCAAGCATAATTTTCAAACCACACATCATGCCCAAAACAAAATTGAATATTTAGATACCCATTAATCCCTTTAACAACATATCCAATTTCTAGGGTGGGTTGTTTTGGAACCTAAGGGTCAAATAATTGTTGATACGCTCTAAAAAGGCCTAATTAGGCTTGTTTGAATGACTCCCAACAAGGTTTTCAAAACCCAGACCAAAAATATTCATACCAATGGCTTAGAAATGTTAAATAGGGTCTTTTATAACATTTTAAATAATCACCAATAATTTCCCAAGAGTTTTTTTCCAAACCCTAGCTCCTATACACATTCTTTGCCCAAAACATGTAGTTTTTAGCTTAGGGTATCACCGAAACTTGCTCATAATGCCTTCCCATACTCCTAAAAATTTGTAGACACCAAAAAAAACCTAACCCCATCCATTCCACCAATTTTCATGAGATTTCACTGGTGGAATGGTGTGATTTTACATTTTTCTTGCCTTCAAGGTAGTTAAATAAGGGTTTCAGACTAGTTTTAGCAAAATTGCTCTAAAATGCTCAAAACTGGATAAAAAAAGATGAGAATAGATGAAAATGAAAGAATATTCAATGCATCATCAATCCAAATGCATAAATAATCATGTCTAGGCCATACCAAAATGTACAAGTTGTAGCAGCAAATTAAGCTTCAAAAAGTAGGGAAAATGGAGTCTTTTTTATTCAAATTTCAAAATTACATCATCCAACCTCTTTCTCAATGTACACAAGTGATTTTAAACCATTCCAAAGCATAAAAAATTTATTCCAACTGACTTTTAACTCCCCAACTGTCCAACTTCCCCACAAATGCAAAATTGCAAAGTTTGAGCACTTTTTGACATCTTTTGCAAAATTTGACAACTTTTAACAACCTATTCCCAAATGAGTCAAAAACATCACAAATGGTATTAAAAGACCTTATTACACACAAAAAATGACTTGAACACAAAATACACCAAAATTCTTAACATTTTGCAACTTTTCCACATTGAGACCTATGGTGCCCTGCACCATTCTTTATTGAGAGTATTTTGTTTTTTCATCTGTTTTGGGGAGGAGTTTTGTTCCACTGGGTTTTCTCCTTTTCTCCATTTGTGAGAGATTTCATTTTTATTTATACATGGGTAGCTAATATGGCCTTGTAGCTAGGACCCGTCTTTGTGTCATTTGCATAATAATTAGCTACTCCCTAAGTTACACTTAAGGGGGGTGTTAGTGTAAATAAATTCTTGTACCTAGTTAACTCATTATTAGGGGACTTAGTGGACTTATTTACATTTTAAGTTTTCTTAGGTCTTAGGAGGGAATATTTCTAGAAGGTGTTAGTTGTCATCTTATCTATTGACTTGTAACACATGTTTCCTAGGTAGTTATGATATGTTGTCACATGACATAGAATTAAGACACTTGTCATAATCCTGTTTAATACTATGTCTTACCTTGGTTATATAACCAAGTGTTCTCATGTGTAAATCATATTGTCATATCATATTCTTGGATAATCAATTCCATTACAATTTTGAACATTGCATATTGATCTCTCGTCTGCTTTCATGAAGTGCCTAGATCTTGGGTGGCTATAATCTTCAACCAAATCTTGCATGGTGTAGAGTTATTCTATACCAAATCTTACAAATATTTTTTATAAAGGAAAGTATTCTCTAGTATATTTTACATGGCCTTGTTCCATGGATCTTCTTTGTAGGATCTAACTTGCAAGTGTGTAAATTTATCATACAACCATACCTCCCAATGTCAATGTGCCTTTATGTCATTGGTTATAAGTTCTTTTCTTGTGAATATCTTTTTTGGTCTTATTTTGAGTTGGGTGGTCCTTTATCTAGTCATGATCCTTGTTTGATCATGATGAAGTGAAGTTTTTTTTTCCTCATCTCCCTTTTATCCCTATTTTTTTCGCTCCCAAAGATTTGGATTTGTATTGTCCCTACAAGAGACACACATTCCCAACTAGAGCCAATATTGGCATCTTATTCTTTGTGTCTCATATTTAATTTTTTCTACTCCAAAATTTATATATTTGATTCTATTCACCCTTTGTTAATAACTAATCTACAAAATTTTAAGTTGGTTCCCCTATGTTGAGTAATTATCTAAGGGTGTTCATTCAAAGTGTGTTCATCAAATATCCTTAGTAAAATTTGTTAAAGGTTACTTTTTTGGTCAATACCTTGTAATTTGGCCTTTCTTCAAGTGGTTTTAAGAAATTTTAGGGTTCAAAGTTTCTGATGCCAACATCCCTATCAAACATGTCATCATTGGTATGTCTTTCCCTCCAAGTCTACTTTTCACCTCTAAGCCCCTTTTCCTTAAATATGGGGATTCTAATTTTGATTACACATACATCCTTTCCTCAAATTCCAACTTTATTCCCCAAAAATTCACCTTGTAAATTTTGGAGTTTCATATTTTCTCGTCCCAACATCCCTATCAAACCTATCATCCCTAATAAACCTTTCCCAAAAATCCATTTTCCCCCTCTAAGTCCCTTTTCTTTGAATTTGGGGATTCTAATTTTGGTCATCCATGCATCCTTTCCTTAGCTACCAACTTTATTCCCCAAAAACTCACCTTGTAAGTTTTAGAGTTTCAAAATTTTATCATCCCAAAATCCCTATTGTACCTATCATCCCTAGCATGCCTTTCTTAAAATTTCACTTTCCCCTCTAAGTCTTTTTCCTTGAATTGTAGGATTTTGGGTTTGGTCATCAATGCATCCTTTCCTCAACTACCAACTTTTTCCCCAAAAATCCACTTTGCAAGTTTTGAAGTTTTAGATTTTCTCATCCCAACATGCTTGTTGGAATTTCCTTTCCTAGTATTCCAAGTGTCAAAATTCTATCATTCAAATTAACAATCCCTACCTACCTCCTTGCATGACTCAAGAGCCATTAATGGTCTTAAAACTAATGATATTCGATATATGGGGACTCTTAGAAACCTCTTGGTATCTATGGGCCCTTCTAAGACATGAATGGTGTACAAAAGAATATATTTTTTTTATGTAAAGGGCATGGTTTCAAGTTTCTATCCATTTGAACGTGATTTAAGCAAACATGGAAGCCTTATACAATTCTAAACAACCATGGTTCTTTCCCCAATATCTCTTTATGGTGTTGATAGGCATATATTTTTTAGATTTTCCTTGAGAAAGAGGATGATGGAAGAAAGACAAGGAAAAATGAGGAGTTGTTACAAAAAAATAGAATAATGGTATTCATAGGAAGCCCTAGAGTTTCAATTTCCAATTCTAGGTAAAGGTATTTTGGTATTTTTATGATCTAGGTTCATCCCAAATTTGTAATGATATTTGTATCCTTTATAGATTGAATGATTAAAAGAATAATTGACCTTAATTAATTGTCTTCTTATGTATGGGATGCATTTCTAGATGTGTGTTGTTTAGTTGGACAACCAAATAATTGTAAAATCCTTGTAAAGCCTTTGTAAGGTATATTTTCAACATAATAAAGGAAATGTATGGGTATGCTTATGGATTAATAAGTAGAATAATTTAGTATTTTGTAACCTTTTTTTTTTGTAGAGTCTGGACTTGTCTATGCATCTTGAAAGGCATGGTCTTTTGTGGTATATTGATTAATGTATCACCTTTGGTTTAAGTTATTACATCTTTTGTATAAACTCAAAGACTCTATTGTCCAACTAGAGAAAGGTGCCATTCTACTACTGGTATCATCTCCCCATCATCCCAACACACTCACAATAAAATAATATAAACATATTTTTTATTTTATCCATTCTAATGTGTTTTAGTTGTCATGTTTGAATGCATATAACAACATAAGGGGTTATTCTCAAACATTATATAGTAGATCTTCTATTTTAATGAGGTGCTTGTAATTGATTTCCCAAACCAACATATATTTTTCTAACTTTTGTTAGTATTATTCATATTTATACATATTTAATTTCTAACATTTCATTCTTATTATGGGAATATTTTCAATTATTTTTCTATTAGTTTTCATTCTAACTTGTTAAATATATTGTTAATATCTGCTTGAGTTTTTTATAATTATTATTACACACATTCTATAGTATAATTATGTATATTATTATTATATAAGTCATTTCTTGTTAACATCATTATCTTTACATGCTTATACACTTTATTCAACATATTTTCTTTATCTACATAAATTATAATTTTTATTTAAAATAATTAATGTTTATAATATTTATTATCTATCATATATAACATTAACATATCCACATTCCCCTTCAATTCAATATCTTTAAATAGTTAATTTCTACTAAAATTCCCTTAGGAACCACCCCTTCACTTTATTTTGATAATCCCTTCTTTTTCTACACCTCTTATTCCCCTTACATGTTCCTTTTGTCTTTCTAGCTTCTTTACCTATAATTCTCTTTACCCCACACCCCTCCCCTTCATCCCCTATGAGCCCCCCATTCATTTCATCTTTTCAATAAACCTTGGATTTCATTATTTCTTGTTCTATACTCCCCTTAAATTTTAGTTTTTTCTTAATCTTTCTTTTAGGGTTGCCCTTCTCTATGTTTTTTCCATCTCCTTGAGACTTTTTTCCTTTTTCTTGTAATTTATTTTATTTTATTTTTTCGGTCCAACCTATTTTTTAAGTTTTCATTTATTTAAATTTATTATCTTGCAGTCTATTATATTTTTATTAATTCAAATATGTTTTATTTTTATTTATTTTTAAATAAAAAGGGGTAAAAACTTTATTGAAAATCAGAGCAAAGCATTACATAACAACAAAGGGCCAAAGCCCCAGGAACCAACATAAACCACAAGAAAAGCTAGGAACAAAATCACTCTTCCCCAATAGCACTCCCATCCTCTGCAAGAATCCTCTCCAAATCCTGACATAACTCACGGGAAATCTGCTCCCACCCATCAATCTTCCAACCATATATATTCTCCGATGCCCATTTGGCTAGACAATCAGCTATCCTATTCCATTCCCTTGGAATATGGACATAAGATATTGACTCCATCAAAGAGCTAACTTGTAATATCTGCTGCACCAACATAGCCAACTACCAGCTAACATCAAAAATCTTCTTTCCATGAAGTAAATTGACCAAGACCTAAGAATCTGACTCACAAATAACCTTATGCCACCCTAAAGCATATGCCCATTTCAAGGTATAGAGAATAGCCAAGCCTTCCATCCTA
Source organism: Sequoia sempervirens (assembly GCA_007258455.2). Classification (NCBI taxonomy): domain Eukaryota; kingdom Viridiplantae; phylum Streptophyta; class Pinopsida; order Cupressales; family Cupressaceae; genus Sequoia; species Sequoia sempervirens. The sequence continues at coordinate 26,844 of VDFB02288781.1, read as the reverse complement.
TTGACAGTTTGTATCCCTTCATTAGCAGAAAAAATAAAAAACCACTGATCCAAAAGAATCCCTACCAACCCCGCCAATCCCAGCAGGTCCAGGATTTCCCCTAGATGAGCCATCCGTATTAATTTTCAAAAATCCAGTAGGATGGGGCAACCAACTCCCCACCCTTTGAACTTTTTTCTTCACACGCCTACCTCTCCTGACGCAAGAAGTTGAAGATAGCCCCTAAATACCCAGCCAATCAACCATCTCAGCATCTCCTTTCTCTAACAGAAACATAATCTCACCTTTAGCTTCGAAAGTCTCCTGGATCATTCCCACAATTCTAAACCAAACTTGTTGAGTCCCCAAATTTTCACCTCGAAAGATTCTGTGATTCCTTTCCAACCAAACTTGCCAAAGCAGAAAGATGGGACCAACATACCAAACATCTTGCAAGAAAGAGGCCGAGGAGGGGGGCCTCCCCAGACTAATCCAAAACTCAACCAAGGAGGAGGCATGAATGCATGGGATTTTCCAAACACCCCACCAGAAATGCTAGAGCTGTAAGGTGAAGGAACAATGAAAGAACAAGTGAGGAGAGTCCTCCTCCCCACACCCGCAGAGAACACACCTAGATGGGCCTGAAAAACCTCTCTTTTGGATATTATCCCAAGTCAAACACCTATTCCAAGCCAAAGTCCAAATAAAGCAATTACACTTTGGCGAAGAAAACTTATTCCAAACTTTCTTCCACCAATGAACCTCCACCCCCTCAATCTGTTGGGAAAGCAACTCCTAATACCCAGAAGAAACAGTGTAAGCACCCTTGGGGTTAGGAGACCAGGCCAACACATCCTGATCCATGAGGGAGCTATAACTTCGACAAGAAAGAATGTAATGAAGCTCAACGCATTCCTCCTCCATACCAACAATAGGCCATTCCTCTGGATTCTTCCATCTTGCCTCCACCAACTGCCCCTGAAAGGAAAGAGACTTAAAATCGCACACCCTCGACCATCTTGCTTCACAGAACCTCTGGCACAATGTAAGAAAATGAGGATACTGAGAAATAATGGGAGGGTGACCATCCCAAGCATCATGCCAAAAATGTGCCTCTAACCTACTCTTGCAAATCCAAAATAAGCCACCCTTAATGAGCGTAGCCCCTTTCTTGAGAGTATTCCAAATCACAGATCCCTTCCCTGTCAAGCTATAACAAGGGATATCACTTTGAGGAATCCCTGGAAAGTACTTTTGAGTCAAAATTCAGGCCCAAACCCGGTCCTATTCCACACAACAACACCAATACAATTTAGCAGCTAGAGCCGTACCGGACAACAATGACTGCCTTAACCCAAGACCACCAAACTGTTAGGGCTACAAACAACATCCCATCTAACAAGGCTCCACTTGGAAGATAATAAACTACCAGCCCATAAAAATTGTCTTGCTAAGGAATCAAGATCCCTAACAAATCCCATCGATGCCACCTGAATCATACACCTATAAAGAAGGAGAGCCTGAACCACAAATTTGAGCAACTGAACCCGACCCACAAAAGACAGCTAGCGAAGGGTCCAATGAGTGACTTTGACACAAAAAATTTCCAGAATAGCCTGCCAAGAATCCCTAGACTGCCTACCAATAGAAATAGGAATCCCAAGGTAGGTCAGTGGGAGATCCCCAATCTGAAATCTGAGAATATGAGCAATTCTCCTCTGAATGGAGTTCAGAGTATTGAAGAAAAAAATGGAAGACTTGCCCTCATTAATTGACTGGCCCAATGCAGCAAGATAAACATCCAACACCTTGCGCATGTTTGAAGCCTCCCTAATAGTAGCCATGCCCATCAAAGTAGTGTCATCCACAAATTGTAAGTGAGATTGCACTGGTAAGCCACATCTCCATTGCCATCCTTGAATGAAACCCCCCTCCACATTCCTTTTTATCAACCATCCCAAACCTTCCACCAAAAGAAGAAACAAGTAAGGAGAGAGGGGGTCGCCTTGTCGTAAACCCCGAGAAGCACCAAAGATTTCAGAGTGCTCCCCATTAATCAAAATAGAGAAAGAAACTGAATTCACACAACTCATAACCCAGCGAATCCACTCCTCCTCAAAACCAAAGGCCCCCATAACTTTTTGGAGGAAGGACCATCGAACTCTGTCATAAGCCTTGGCCATGTCAAGCTTGATGAACATAGCCTTATCTTTGGAGTTGGCCATAGAATGAATAGTCTCTGTAGCAATAACCACCCCATCCAAAATCTGGTGGCCCACCACAAAACCACTTTGTTCCTCATAAATTAGCAGCGAAAGCCACTTTTTTAACCTATCAGCAATCAACTTAGAGATGATTTTATAAATAACATTGAAAAGAGGAATGGGGCGAAATTGACTTAACCGATCAGCCCCATCATGCTTGGGGATTAGAGCAAGGAAGGTAGAATTTAGGGCCTGAAGCATTTGCTTATTCTTTTGAGACTCTTGAACAGCTGCCAATAAATCCAGCTTGATAATCTCCCAAAATTCCTGGAAGAACTCAATCGAGAAGCCATCCGGACCAAGAGCTTTACCCTTCTTCATCTAGAAAATAGTATTCTCTAGCTCCTCTAGTGAAATATCACTCATAAGATGCTCCTTCATCTCCCAATAGACCAAAGAAGGAATACAAGAGAGGACCTGAGCCTCTTCAATTGAGTCCCCTTGCGAGTCCTCCCTGAATAAAGAAGCAAAGTACTACATAGCTTCATTTGAGATATCTTGAGTAGAAGAAAGAACCTCTCCCTTATCAGTCAACAAAGCCGAGATAGAATTACCATGATGTCTGGCCTTCACTGAATTGAAGAAGAAGGCAGTATTCTTGTCTCCCTCCTGAAGCCACTCAATCCGAGCTTTTTGTTTCTAGTAGATTTCCTCCCTCAGCTCCCACTCCTCTAGAGCTTTCAATTCCCTAGCCTCATCCCACAACAAATCCTCAGACACCCCATCCTCCCTAATCAACCTAGTAATACCATTCAACTCAGCTTGTGCAGCAAGGTTCGCATGGTAAATGTTTCCAAAGCAATGTTGGTTCCATCGTTTAAGCTGATACTTAACATATTGAAGGAGCTTAGCAAAATTATACATTGTAGTACCATAAGCAGGTCTACCATACCTCCACCATTCAGCAACACATCCATAAAGGTCAGGGTCCTGTAGCCACATTAGCTGGAATTTGAAGGTTGGCATTCAAGGCATCCGAGTAGAAGAGATAACTAGCTTTATAGGCCAGTGATCTGAACCTCTCCAGTGTAATATCTCAGAACTAGAAGACCACATTCCCCCAACCCAAAAGTAGGAGACCATGAAATGATCCACTCGTTCAGCAATGCAACTATCACCAAACCTTCTATTGTTCCAAGTAAATTGACCATTGCTAGGTTTGATATCAACAAGATTGAGAGCATATATATTGTCTTGAAACAACAATGCAGAAGGCTCTAGTCTTGCAATACCACCCCGTTTCTCAGCTAATTCAGTAATAGCATTAAAGTCCCCTACAATGATCCAAGGATGATAGGGAAATAGGCTACGAACAAAACAAATATGTGTCCATAAAAGAAGTTTACCCTGGAACTCAACAAGTGCATAAACATTGGAGAAAAGAACAAAATCTCCTGACTCAGGACACGAGGCAACCATGGATAAGGAGGACTTGAAGGATAACCACCATAAAGGTTGAATCTTCTGAGGGTTCTAGAAACAAGCCACACCCCTCGAGAATCCCTGAGCCCCAATACACTGGCATTGACCATTCTTCCACAACTTAGGCACTAAACCCATCATGCACTCAATAGATAACTTGGTCTCCTGAAGAAAAAGAACATCAGGAGAATGACTTCTTACCAACTCACGAACAAATTTTTGGTTAGGGCCACTGTTCAAGCCCCTTACATTCCATGAAATAATGATCATTTTAAAGGAGTCAAAAAATGAGAATCTAGGGTCTTAACAGACCCTGACTCCACCAAAGTCTCCGCCATCATCTTCATCTTTTCCAAATCTTTCTTCCTGCCAAATTTAACACTTTTCTCTGACTCCCCTTCTTTCCATCCTTTTGTGAAATGCCCAATTGAGGAGAAGGCTTGCTACTCTTAGCCACATCTGATCCAACATTTCGTGCAAAAAAAGATGTGCTTCCATCCCCCTGCCCCAACTCAACATTTGGACCCAACATCACTTGAGCTTCAACCTGCACATCAGTGACCATAGGTATGGCAGACTCCTCCTGAGGAGCAGGAGGAGTAATGGAAGTGTGATCTTCCAGGCCAGAACCAACCACACCCAGATCCACACTTATTAACCCTGGATTAACTTCTTGCTAACCCAAATCATCTAAGACCTCAAACCTGTTAAAAGTATCCTCATCTTGTCTCTCCATCAAAGTCCTCTTTTGTCCTCTATTATGGTTACGAGCCTTAACAGGGACATAACCCTCAACATCTGCACCCTCAAAAGAAATAGGATTCTTCCCCTTATCAACATCAAGACTGTTACGAGGAGGAGGTGGAGGCTGAGGCACCACAGGCTTAGCCTTCAGGAATCTACGCAACAGGTGACCATATTCATGACAGAGGCGACATCAGAAAGGAAGGGTTTCGTAATCCAATTATTGTACCCAAGAATGAGGACCCACACACATATCAAAAGCATCTGGCAAAGGCCTACTCAAATCAATTTCGACACAAATTCAAGCAAAATTCATTACTTTCTTACCTAGGGTTTGTGTTAAAGACCCCACCAGCTTCCCAAGCATTGAAGCAAGCATGTGCAGAATGTCCTCACAACATTCAATTGGAAATCTTGGTAGCCGAACCCACACTGGAACATGATTTGGAAGCTCCTCAGAGGGATTAAAGCCTGCATGCCATGGCTTGATGAACAACCCAACTTGGTTGTGAAAATAGGGCCCCCCCTCAAAAACCCTATTGCAATTAGCCGAGCAGATAAATGTGACCATGAAAAAAATATTTGCAAGCAGCGTGACCTCCATTTCACCCTCTGGCTCCCAAGTCCTCCGAGCCCAAGTTTCCAAAAATTGTAGAGACACTCTCATTCCCAAAAATTTGTAGTACAGAGAATGCTTTGAATAATATTCAATATCCTCAACAATCATCTCAATCAGAATCACCAATTTAGGTCTCTCTTTGCAATGCTCAAGGCAGTCGTTAATCTTCGAGATCTGAGATCCACCAGACAAATTTGATTCCAAAGACCCTGTATTCAGAGAGAAGAGGGTGTTTTCAAAAACCCTCGCTCCTTGTCTTGGCGATTTCAAGCCCACCACAGCACAAAAATCCATGTTAGGCGCAACCCTAGATGGCTCACCCTGAGACATAGCCACCAAATGGCCTGGGATGAACATGCATAGGAAAGATCTAGCCCCAGACACAGCAAGTCAGAGGAAACCCTCCCGTGTAGGAAAAATGGCCAAACACAACCAGGCTAGAGCTTCAAAAAATAGCCGTAGTAAAAAGATCAACCCCCCCACAGAACGAAGCAAACGCCCACCCCAACCTTCACACAAACAGAGAAAGCAAACACGAGCTAGGGCTTGGATGCCCTAGCTCAGCTCCTTGCAGTTGCAGACCGAAACACCATCATAAAAAATCCTCAAATATGTTTTATTTAAATATGAATACAATATCTTATATTTTTTTATTTTATCATTTTTGTATATATCTATTATCTTTTAAAATATTGTTGTGCATGTATTTATATTCTAATCATTTTTTCTATAAATTTATTGATTTGTTTTATCTTAGAATTTATTGTGCAGGCTTTTTAGATATGTAATCCTTAATTATTATTTATAAATATTATTATATCTTGTTGGAAATAGCATTGTATTTATTATTGTCTCTCTTTATTTTATACTCTCATTTGCATTCTTAATGAAAAATACCTTCAATATTAATATACATGCAATTCCATTATAACAAATAAATCTTTCTTTTATTTCTTTTTTGTAAATCTTGTTAGTCTAATTCATATTCTGTACGTGTTTATATTTATAATAGTTTATTTCTTTTTACTAGTATTTTTATTCATTTTCTAACCATTTTCCTTCTATTTTTTTTATAAATTTATTAATACTTAATTGAATTATTATAATTAGTATACACACTCTATAGTTATTGTGTGCATTTAAAAGTGACTACAAAAGAAAAAACTAAATTGTTCAATCACAATTAAGAAAAAACGCTTAAGACTAGGTATGTAAGAGATTAAAAACAATATAAGAATCTAGTGACAACCCATATTAACCTTGTAGTTACACCATTGATAGTAGATTTTTCTAATTTTTCAAGTGATGTTAGTGATCAATTCAATAGCATAATATTTCATTCAAAAGCTTGATGGAAATATTAGAATTGTGAAAAACACGATCCATAGGATCAAACAATGAACTAAGACACCTTCCACGCAAAAGATCTACAAACAAAGATATGCAATATTCCTCAACAAGAAAAAGCTATAGAATATAAGAGTTCAAGAGAAGAGAAAATCTCAAGAAAAAAAGTACTACAAGGCATGATAATATAATGAGGGGTGAGTGCAATATAGGAGCAACCCTAAAAGGTAAAGGGATTAGATCATGACAAGTGTCAACATCTCATGCAACGAGACAGAATGATCTAATAATAGATCTCTAGTTAACATACTAAATCACTCCTAAGTTTAACTTAAGTGTATGAGAATAAATTAGACTAATAATTAACTGAATATTAATTAATTATTAGCTAATGCATGATTACTCTAACACCCCCCCTTAAGATGAACTTAGGGAGTATCTAAAACCCCTAAAAAGAGAATGCATGATGGGTCTTAACAAACAAGGCCGGTGAGGTACCCATATACAAACAGAAGATCTCTCAAAACTAGAGAAAAGGACAAAACCACATGGGAAAAACTCCTCTCCAAAAGAGAGAAAGGTGAATGAAGGATTAAAAAAGCCTCCAAATCAAGGTGAAGGACTATGAATCCTCTAACCAAAACAATGTCCCATAAAAGAGGAACATGTAGAACATCACTGAAGCATGAAGAAGTTGTATATCATTGTCAAATGATGACTAATATAGTGCTAAAATGAAGAATCTCCTCTAAAACAAATGATGATCAAGATCAAGATAATGAGAATCTCTATGAGTGCCCCCAACGACACTACTCAAATCGAATGACAAACAAAGGAAAACATCTAGAAGTCAAAGATACAAATGTCAAGATCAAGAAGACAATAATTTGCATAAGTGCTCCCAACAATACTACTTGAGTCAGATGGAAAATAAAGGAAAAAATTTGAAAGTTGAAGATATAAATAGTACATGAATATGCATGAGTGACCCTAATGACACTACTCAACATGCAAGATGCAATTCAAAAATATAGGTATCAAAATTCTAAAGAACACTAATCAAGAGAGAGACAATAATTTGTATGAGTATCCCCAACGACACTACCCGAGTTAGATGGAAAACAAAAGAAAACATCTGGAACTTGAAGATATAAAAGACACATGAATTTGTATGAGTGACCCCAACAACACTACTCAACATGCAAGCTACAAGTTGAAAATATAGGTACCAGTAGTCTCTAATCAAATGAAAATGGAAGGTCACCTCAAAAAAATAGGAATACAAGAGTGTCCATATGATAAGTGCTCAATCTCACCAAAATGCATGGTAACCAATCATTGGTGTATGTTGCATCCAACTAGTACATAAGAACGAGAACTAGATACATAGATTACCCCAAAAAACTAAACCAAGGAAGCATTATCACCAACAATAGAAACCCCCTATAATGTGGAAAGGGAGAGCCAAGACAGGTAAACTGAAACTATGTGAAACCAAGAAGTGCATGTAGGAGAAACAACCTACAAATAAAAGGGTGTGCAAATTAAGGCACACACGCATAAGGAAAGAATCACTAGGATTCACTATTATCATGGAAGGGAAACTCACTTAACAAATGTGTGATGGAAAACCAAAGGAAAACATCAACACCCCCATGACACTTTATATCATAGTGTGAGTACAAAAGGCACAACAAGATGTGCAAAATCCCCAAAAAGTATACACCAGAATGGCACTTTATCTCAGTGCGTCTACAAAAGAGAATGTGTATGAAAAAGATGTCTACAATGCCCAAATAGGACAAAATACTAGAAATACATATAGAACAGCCAAAAATGAGCAACCCCACACAAAAAAAAAGTTTCCAGGAGCTAAGATGTCCAAGTAATTCACCAAAATATGAAAACACAAAAAACATGAATAAAATGTACCTAGGGAGAAATCTGGAAAAAGTGCATGGATGGCTGTGAAGAGCTCTAAAATGTTGTCCCATCTCTGCTAGAATCAAAAAAATGGAGAAGGTCAAAATTTATGAGCTCAGGATTAAAAACAATACCTATGACTTTAGTAGGCTATATAATGTACCAATAGAAAAAAAATAGCAAAAAAAATAGCAATGAGACCCACACCACTGGAAAGTTAGCGAAATAGGTTTTTTGATGATATCTTGTTTGCCTAATTTTGATATCATACGCCCAAGTTATAGCCAAAAGAAAAAAAGGCCTCTTTTAGGGCACAAAGAGGGTTCTTAGGGGCCCCTTCCCTATGGTCGTACCCTTAACATTAGTATGACGTCATGATTACATCAACGGAATATTTCATAGAATATTCCCTTCGTCGGGAAAAAAAAATTGATCACTAGTAAAACTCATCAAAAAATGGAAAACGTCAGCATATTCTTTTTGTTTTGCAGAATATTCTATCACTATTAGGAAAGTAGCTAGAAAAAATAGAGGGCCGAAAAAAATTATTGTTCATCGAGAAAGTGAGAGGGAGTCAAAATTTTAAAAGCCAACAATTTTTTATGCCACCGTCGTTGATTCTTTTGGCTGCTAGACATCCTACAAAAAGATGTCGTCAACAGACATTAGGTCATCGAGCGGCAATGTATGGGCCTGCAAGGATAGTGGTACCCTATGGGTACTGTTGTCACATAAAATTGTACCCTACTAAACAAGAGTTCAACATTCTAATGACACAATGGAAACAACCTCAAGGTGTGGGACCTTGCGTAAATGAGGTTGAATCTCTGGAGAAGGTGAACTTCCTCCTCTAAACTAAGTGCAAATGTGTTGATCTATCCCAACACATGAAAACCCTATCACTACTCTAATCTAATAAATCACAGAGGAAAAGGGATAAAAGGAGAACATGAAAATGAAAGGGAGGTGATGCACCAAGATAGAAATGTGTTTCTTCCTTGCTTCAAATTGCACAAAATATCAACAAATTAGCTAAAACAAGCATTCAGACATGAAGGTAAGAGATTTTTACTTAAACATGCAAGAAATACCTATGATAATACTAATATTTTATTGATATGAAGCATAAAAGCCAAACTTTACAATGGAAAAATGCAAGATAGTGTATGCAAAAGAAAACTATGAGAGGAGCCCAAAAGAAGAACCCAGAAAAAATATACAAGTGTTGCCTTTATAGTTTAGGCATAACTAAGATGAACATTAACCAAACCCTAACCCAGCTAGGGTTGGTAGATCTTATCAAAGAAGCATGAGATCTATCCAAAAAAAACTTTCCCAGAACAAGCATGGTCACCATACTTGCTATGAAAACCATGCCAAGAAGAGCCTAGAGAGGACAAGGTTTGCACACCATCCACCCTACCGTGAATATTTTTCCTAGAAAAATAGTCCAAAATCCTCCATGAAATTTCTGATTTGGGTATGGAAATGATCAGAAGGGACACCCATCAACAATGAATGAGCATGGCACCTACAAAATCACCTTGGAGAATTCAAAAGAGTCCATTGAATGTTGTCCTCGAACCCTAAAAAACACACATGGTAGCTGGGAGGTAGTTGTCCATTAATGGCATCGCCATTGAACAAAAATGTGCCAATTTGTGGATCATCGGGGTTTTAGGCTCAAAAAAACACCTTTGCAAGCATATGAATTAAATGGTGTAGATGCCCAAAAATGTGTTTGTCATACATTGGCGATCAGGCAGTTGAAGGTCGGGAGTCAGGTGTCAAGCCTACCTCGGGCTTATGCTTTCAAAAAACTTCATGTGTCGAACCATCAGAGATCAAGTGTTGGGTCATTGGAGGTCGGGCATCAGGCCGGCGGAGGTCAGGCATCGGACCATCAGCTTACCACATTCCTCAAAAGAAGGGAGGAGCAAAGGATCGTAAAGAAGAAAGGAGACATCAGGGTAAGAGGGAATCCTTACCTCTAAAAATCAGAGGTAAGGGGAAATCCTTACCCCCAAAGCTTAAAAAATTGACACTTAGTCAAATTCTTAAAAGCCATCAGAGAGATAAATGAATATCAGCAAGACCAAAGGAATGGTCCCTTCGAAATCTGAAGAAGTTCATTGCTTGACCGAAGGATGAGAAGAAGGGTGGAAAAAAGGAAGAGAAGGGGAAGATGGACCCTAAAGGAAGCCAACCTTCAAAAATCAAAGGGAAGCCTTACCTTTTACCTCCAAAGGTAAGAGGTAATATGTAAGGGTGAAGGCCAGCAACTGAAGGCCAATAGAAGACAGGAAAAATTGGAAGAGGGGAGAGGTGGTAAGGGGTAAAGGGTAAGGCTGAAGGTTGAAACCTGAAACAGAGGAAATACGAAAAGGAGGAGAGATGGAGAAGGCATGAAGGAAGCAAGTATGTGACAATCCAAAAAATCAAAATTCTAGGACTTAGACAATTTTAGGAACCCTCAAGGAAAACTCATACAAGATGGCCTATGTAGGATCTCTCAGATCGGATATCAGTGATGGATCACCTAAGGGAGGCATGAAATGTCAACATTTTGGTGATTTATGTGGGATGATTACTTGCTAATCATGGAATTTAGGGGCCTTATCAGTCCATTGAGCACAAAGTCATGAAGGAGATTTAAAAAATAGGGTCTCCCAAGGGAAAACAAAACATGTGTAGGCTTGCACTTGGAGAAAAACATGGAAACTAGAACATACATTCCCTTAAGGAGAATGTAGGGTGTGCAAGTGCACTTCATGGAAAGAAAGATATTTACAATGTATACACAAACTAACAGAGAGCATAGAATGGAAGCTTTCCTCTATCAAATATGAACCTTTTGAAGGATTTGATCTCCCTCAAACCATAGTTGCAGACCTCACCCAACTACAACCACTGAAAACTACTGCCAACATGCATGTAACTACACAAACGCTTGCAAGGTGAAGGATCGCTTCACTGTAAAAAATTTCATTGCAAGGGAACCATATGATGCAAGCATTAGATTCATCTAACACTGGTGTCTCAGTTGAACATACAACAATAGTAGTGAACTTTTTTGAAGATAGGGTAGCATCCAAGAGCAAACCTTCTATAGAGGGAAGAGAACTCACCTCACAAAAGGATTAGCCAATGTCACCATCAGTGACCTCCTCAAAGCATGAACTAAAACAAAAAGAGAAAGTTTCCAACTCACATGGCTATGTACAAAATGCTAAATCTGATTTTTGATTTGCAGAAGATCTTCCTCATGCACCTCAAAAGAGAAACTTTGAAGCTTGGGCATACAAAGAAATTGAGCAACGGGAGCATCACTCTCCAAAAAAATATGCGGTTGCTCAATAAATACAAAATCATTTGCATTTATGCACATTTCATCAACACAAAACTCAAATTTTTGAGACACTTCAAGTGAAGAAGTAAATTCTTCAAATTGCCTCTCAGTTTTAATTCTTTCTTGGCAACTAGCTGCAACAAAATCAGACTCATGGCATGTGATGGTTTCCATGTACTCTATTGCTTCCTTACTCTTATACTATTTCCCACAAATATTCTCTTTTGGGGGTGAAAGATTGGCATCCAAGCTTGAGCAAAAAGCCTCTAAATCATCCCAAAAGAGATCCTCCACCTCAGAATTGAGGACCTGAATAGATTGTGGATCTTCATCCACTATAGTAGGGGTTGAACATGTCTATTGCTGCTACTCCAAAACCATGGAGTTATCTTTGACCATGTATATTCATAAATTTCACCCCTCACAATTTCACATACATTCTTGCATCTGATTTAGTGTCCACTCCCCTAGCATCTTGAGTAGGGTCATTTTAGCCCTTGCATCATCCTTTTTCCCCTCTCAGGATGCTCCAACACCCCTTTTCAGTAGCTACCCTTGTGTGTTAGCTTTCAACAACCCTGGGGCTTTTCCTGTATGTGTCATTCTATAGTGTGACATGTCTAGACACTAGTGCACTGCATGGACATCTGCACGTCGCGCTATCATTTTGTGATGTTTCAATGCTCAAATGACTGTTTTCGAGCATGCTTTCCACTTGTCACCTCCTTTGGTCAGTGGTAACAACTTGAGATGCTTTGTAATCGTCTGAGAAGCTTTGTTTTGCTTCTTTTCTCTCTTTAAAATATGTCCTTTCAATTCATTTGCACTTCTGGTTTTTCTCTAGCTTCCCTCTAGCTTTTTCTTTTGCATTTATCTCTTTTTACTTTGCTAGCACAACTTCATACAACTTGTAGCAGCTTCAAGATCTCTTTGTAACACTCTTTGTATCCTTCTTATCTCTGGTGTCCATATCCCTTGTCCTATTCTTGTGAGCATCTTGGGATTCCATATCCCCTACCATTTGCATCCTTACTTTTTGATATGGTTTCTCCTCCTTGAGCGGGGATTGCTTTTATCACCTCTTTTGTGATACGAGTTCTCCTCCTCGAGCAGGGTTTTCTTTTATCACTCACACTTGGTGGTGTGGGTTCTACTCTTGAGCAGCTTTTGCTTTCACCACATGCTTTATTCATTTCAGTTACACTCTCTTTCTCTATCTTCTTGGTTCTCGATGGAGGTAGGAACACCAAAACGAGGGTTTGACTGAGGCAAACCCCTATAAAACCTCAACACTTTCTCCAAATATCTTACAGACGCAAGTTTTGAAGATGTTCACTTGTTGGAGGATTCATCACTCACGTGGTTGTAATCATTTCCTTTCTTCTTCTTATCTTTATTAGTTCTACTTCATTTTATTATAGTTCTATTGCATTTTGTAAGTTGTCAGCAATCGGAGTAGAGGTAGTTATTTAGGCATTTTTTGTGATAAACTCACTCTCTGGTCTATACGAGACGCTAGTGCGCCGTACTATTGTTTGTGTTTCATGCTTCGATCCTTTGGTTGAGAGCTTATCATTTTGTCCAAAAAATCTTCATGAAGTTTTCTCTTTTTGATTCTAAAACTTTCACATTGTCCTGAGGTAGTTTAGGGCAGTTCGCCCCATGAGGCTCTTTGAATGAAGAGAACTTGTGAGTAGTGAATCCCCCTCCTCTACAAAACATCAAGCCCAAACCAAGTTGTTCGGAGGCTTCTTTTGATGTAGGCATATGTGATCTATCCTCCTCATCTTCGATAAAACAAGGGAGGACATCAAATAAGAGGATTGGTTCATCTACTGTATCATTTTTTTCTACCTGTTTAATGCCTTGTTGCTGCAACACTATTTCATCTTCATTTTTTTCTTGCAACAAACCAAGAAACTCAGTTTTAAGAGCATATGAAGACTCCACAAAAACATCCTCCTCAATAATGGGCTCTTGAAAGGAATGGAGGCTCTCAAAACTTGGGATCTCTAACATAGGAGATCTACTTGATGGCACAGGAGGTTCTATTGTAGTTTCAATGGGCTGATTAGGATTCTTGAAACTAAAATTTTTGTGCTTGCATACCTCCTACATAATAGATTATTCTGGAACCAAAGGAGGGCGAATAGAAGTTTCAAGAGGCTTGTTAGGTTTCTTGAAGCTCACAAACTTGTGACTTCTTGCCTCCTCCTTAGCAGGTTGTTCTGGAAATGGTGGAGGTGCTTGTTTGAAACTAGGCACACAAGGGGTTGCTTGAGTCTCAGGAATTTTTGTTAGAGCAAGGGAAAGTCTGAGTTGCTCTTGTCTAGCAGCAACAACTTGTCTTGCTATACACTCTTCTTGTTTCCTTATTTGTGCCTCCAACTACTACTCATACCTCTAATGAGCTTCTAAGTTTTGCTGCTACAAATAATGAGCTTGATGGAAAAACTCATCACGTTGTGGGAAATAACCTTGTTGCCCCTAATAGGCTTGATTAGCCCACTCCTCCTACTGTAGGTCAAACTCTTGTTGTCTTTTAAGCTCATCAATTTGTCTATTGAAATCAAGCAAAATGCTTTTGATTTCACTTGCACTTAAATTATCAAAATTTTGGGCTTGAGTAGGAGAGAAACAAGGCTGATATTGAAAATGATGAGTCTCTTAGGGTTGTTGATAAGAATATGTGCGAGCCTAAGAATACTAAGCAGGGTGGGTGGGTGGTTAGCATTTTGAAAATATTGAAAACCCACAACAATAGGGTTCTTTGGAATGAAATGGCAGGTATGATAGCCTGATATGGTTGATTGGGAGGAACAAGGGTAGCATTATCATGATACAGTGGAATGTACATGTGGTTTCCATTAAAATATGGCATTTTAATGCATAGGAAATACCTCAAAAATTACAAAATAAGAGAAAAGGACTACCCAACCAAATATTTTGGGTACATACCAAAAGAGCCACCCAAATTGAGTTGCAAAGTCGTCAAGTGCTTGAAGAATGCCTCCAAAGGCTGAAATGTTGAAGAAATCACCACTTCCACAATGACATGAAATGAAACTAGGTTGTTTGAACCAATTGATTTTGAACAGAGTCATCATGGTGTTTGAAGATATGCCTCAAAAGGTAAGATGCATTGAAGAAAACACAAAATTCTTCAATGGAGAGAAGTGGTCCTACCCGGCATGCCAAAAATTATTGTCACATAAAACTGCACCCTACTGAACAAGAGTTCAACATTCTAATGACACAATGGAAACAACCTCAAGGTGTGGGACCTTGTGCAAATGAGGTTGAATCTCTAGAGAAGTTTGACTTCCTATTCTAAACTAAGTGCAAAAGTGTTGGTCTAACCCAACACATGAAAACCCTTTCACTACTCTAATTTAAAAAATCATAGACAAAAAGGGATAGAAGGAGAACATGAAAATGAAAGGGAGGTGATGCTCTAAGATAGAAGAGTGTTTCTTCATTGCTTTAGATTGCACAAAATATCAACAAATCAACTAAAACAAGCATTCAAACATGAAGGTAAGAGATTTTTACTCAAACATGCAAGAAATACCTATGATAATAGTAAGATTTTATTGATATGAGGCATAAAATCCAAATTTTACAATGGTAGAATGCAAGCTACAATGTCTGCAAAAGAAAACTATGAGAGGATCCCAAAAGAAGAATCCAAAAAATATATACAAGTGTTGCCTTTATAGTTTAGGCATAATTAAGATGAACATTAACCAAACCCTAACAGCTAGGGTTAGTAGATCTTATCAAAGAAGCATGAGATCTATCCAAAAAATCTATGCCCAGAAAAAGCATGGTTACCATACATGTTGTGAAAACTACACCAAGAAGAGCCTAGAGAGGACAAGGTTTACACGCCATCCACCCTACCATGAAGATTTGCTTGGAAATGTTGTCCAAAATCCTCCATGAAATCTACAATTTTTGTATGGAAACGGTTAGAAGGGACACCCATCAGCAATGAATGAGCATGGCGCCTAAAAAATTGCCTTGGAGAAGTCAAAAGAGTGCATTGAATGTTGTCCTCAAACCCTTAAAAACACACTTGGTAGCTGGGAGGTAGTTACGCATTAATGGCATCATTGAACAAAAACATGTCAATCCATGGATCGTTGGGCCCAAAAAAACACCTTTGTAACCATATGAATTAAATGGTGTAGACCCCCGAAAATGTGTTTGTCGTACATTGACAATCAAGCGGTCGAAGGTCAGGAGTCAGGCGTCGAGCCTATCTTGTGCTTATGCTTTCATCAACCTTCATGCGTTGAGCTATCAAAGATCGGGTGTTAGGCCATCACAAGTCAAGCGTTGGGTCGTTGACTTACCACATTCCTCAAAAGAAGGGAGGAGAAAAGAATCAAGAAAAAGAAAGGAGACATCAAGGTAAGAGGGAATCTTTACCTCTGAAAATTGGAGGTAAGTGGGAAGCCTTACCCCCAAAGCTTAAAAATTCAACATTTAGTCAAATTCTTAAAAGAATCCATTAGAGAGATAAACAAACATCAACGGGACCAAAGGAATGGTCCCTTCAACTTTTGAAGAATTCATCACTCGATGGAAGGATGAGAAGAAGGGTGGAAAAAGGGAAGAGGAGAAGGGGAAGACCAACCCCAAAGGAAACCAGCCTTCAAAAATTGGAGGGAAGCCTTACCTCTTACCTCCAAAGGTAAGAGGTAAGATGTAAGGTTGAAGGCCGACAACCAAAGGCCGATAGAAGAAAAGAAAAAAAGGAAAAGGGAAGAGGTGGTAAGGGGTAAAGGGTAAGGCCAAAGGCTGAAACTCGAAACACTTAGAGGAAAGATGGAAAGGAGGAGCAATGGAGAAGGCATGAAGTGGGTAAGAAATAGTCTAAAAACCCAAATTTTGGGACTTAGCCAATTTTAGGAACCCCCAAGGAAAACTCATACAAGATGGCTCGCATAGGATCTCTTAGATCGGATATCAGTGGTGGGTCATCTAATGGGGGCATGAAATGTCAATAGGTACCCAT
Organism: Sequoia sempervirens; assembly: GCA_007258455.2. Classification (NCBI taxonomy): domain Eukaryota; kingdom Viridiplantae; phylum Streptophyta; class Pinopsida; order Cupressales; family Cupressaceae; genus Sequoia; species Sequoia sempervirens. Next base: position 10,174 of record VDFB02288781.1, on the reverse strand, counting down.
AAATTGTTCTACCCCTCCTAAAAAAATCTGCCACAAAAAAATGTCGCCCCCATAATTTTTTTTATTTTTATAAAAATTAAAAAATAAAATAATTTTTTAAAAAACTGTTATTTTTTTTATTTTTTATTTTTGAAATCAACGTACCTATGGTTGTATAGGGGTCATTATGCCTCTACAAAAATTAATTGCCTCATAAACGTTTGACATCGATTATGAGTAATTTTATAGCCAAAATTCATTGAATCAACCTCTAAAACCAACAATGAGGTCTTTTTCACACCAAAATGCACCTAAAAATTGCCCACCTCCAAAAATTGCAAAAAAAAATGATGGAGAATCCAGATTTGAAGCTCGTAACCTTTGTTGAAAGAAAAATCCTCATAAATTGAGAAGGGCTTCATTGAATTGAGGCTCTGATACCATGTTAGAATTGTGATAAACACAAGCCACGGGATCAAAAAATGAACTAAGACACCTTCCATGCAAGAGATTTGCAAAAAAAGATATGCAATATTCCTCAACAAGAAAAACCTATTGAATACAAGATTTCAAGAGAAGAAAAAATCTCAAGAGCAAAAGTATTACAAGGCATGATAACACAATGAGGGTTTAGTGCTATATAGGAGCAACTCTAAATGGTAAAAGGGTTCTAAAGATCATAAAAAGTGTCAAAATCTCATGCAATGAGACAAAATGATCTAATAATAGCTTTCTAGTTAACATAGTAAATCACTACTAAGTTTAGTTTAAGTGTATGAGAATAAATTAGACTAATAATTAATTATTATTTAACACAAGATTACTCTAAAAGGAAATGGCTCAAGGGACCTCTAGTATATATATTTTTGGAGGGTTCAAAGGAGGGATAGGATGTAAAGGAAAGATTAAGGGCTCAAAATGGATGCTCGATCTCTCAAGGAAGAAGAGATGAACAAGTGGAAAATGGAGATTAGTTGGAAATGGAGGCTCCAATATTGTAGGGAGATCAATGGTAGGGATTAAATATGGGGTAAATTAGATGTTGTGGATTTGATGGGGTACCATAAGGTTCCTTAGAAGGATTTTTTTAAAGTAAATTTTGGAGTGTCTCATACTTCCAAGGACATGAGGAATTAAAATTTTGGATTTATTAAAAAATATATATTTCCCCATGCCCAAAGTACTTAAGCCAAATTTAAAATTAAGGAATAGAAAATTTGTATATACCCTCAAGTACCACTTGTCATGTACATGCTATGACAAGAGGATCCTTGTGGAGACTTGGGTTGGTCAAATCCTTGATTAATCATTGATAAACCCATGTACACATGATTAGATGGTGACTAGGTGGTAATGTTGGATTAGATTAGATAATGAAAAGTTAACAAAATAGAAAATTAAATAATAGAAATATTTATTTAATTTGAAAAGAAGGGGGATAAAGGGTCTAGGTAAATAATCATTAGATAAATATTTACCAAGGTTAGACCTTAGAGGTGAATGGAAGAAATGATTTTAGATGAGGAATGAGGATAATGACACTAGAAAAAATATTAATTAAATAATTAAAATATTATTTAATTATTATAGATGTTAGGAATGGGGTTAATTAATTAAATGTGAATGGTCAATTTTAGAAGAAGTAATCAAAATTGATAAAGTGTCAATTTTAGGTGTCTACATTTTTCCCCTTTTTGAAATGGTGTTAAAATAATGTTATTTCAAATAAAAATAAAATATAGGTCACTTAAAGAATTAAGGAGAAAATAAGATTGAAGAAATGGACAAAATTTGGTAGAAGGGTGATGCCCCTGAAGAAAGTAGGTGTTTGAAAAGGGCCTAGGTGGCCTATTGAAAGACGAAAATGGTAGAAAAAATAAATAGCTCAGGGGGAAATAGGGTTGAACAAAATAAAAATGGAGGAAAACATAGGTGAGAGGAAGAAATGGGGACAAAAATAGTGAAAGGGAGTGAATAAATAAGGATGGGGTGAAAAATTCACTTTCACCCTAGCAAATAATGATTTTGAGAGGAAAGAAAAAGAGAAGTTGATGAAAGATGGAGAATGCTCCATTTGATGATCATCAAGAAGAGTGAGTGAGGTGTTATAAACATCCAATAGAGTGAGGGCCAATGGTAAGTACCCATAATGTGAGCATTAATTGTATTTTTTGGTTCATTAATGAGGGTAGAATAGGTATGCAAGTAGAGACTAGTTTTTTACAAGACAAAAAATGTGTTGGGACCAGAAAGAAAGGTATATGGGTAGATACATCCAACTAATAACACAAATAATTAGAAGGGATGACCAAGTCTTAAATATTTAAAAAAAAACTTTGCATGTACACATAGTGGATAGCACATGGGTAACATGTGACACCCTTTTAGATGAAATTTTAACCATAGAAACCATGTATGACATCTCTATTTGGTTATAAGAGGTGGATATAAAGAGTGTAAGTGCGCACATTGGTCAAACCAATTCAAAATTATAGAATTCTTTGGTATACATGATGGTGTACCAATATTGACTCTTATTGGGGACATGTGCCATTGGTTGGCATAGTGATATGTTAAAATACTCTATAGGAAAGAAAACCAAAATAAACTAAAAAATAACATGGATAGAGATGCTTCATCATGATAAACAATGATTATGGTTGTAAAGAAATGGTGCTATAATAGAATTGAACATCACGAAATTTAAAAAAAAAACAAGAAACACTATGTACATGGAAAAATAATATGGAAGCTTGAGGAATTGAAAATATGGCTATACATAATTTGAAAATAAGATTTCAGGTCAAATCTCCAACAGGATCCATTACCCAAGTCCAAGGAAAAAAATGCCATGACAACTTGCCTCTATCAAAGACAAGCCTACCAAAGGAGTTAATTTCCCTCAAAACAAAAAAGTTTCCTCCGCCCAACTGTAACCAATAAATAAATTTTCTTGAATGCATTAGTTATGAATATAGCCAATTTAGTGAAGGATAATTTCACCATTAACCTTTCCATTGTAGGGTAGCCACAAGAAGTCGATGTTTGAACTCTTCTATGCATCAATTTTTTCCATAACAGTAGGGGAAAAAGAAACAAACCTAGATTAGAAACATCATTTGTGGATAGAACTAGACATCCACCACATAACCTCTTAATAATACTATACTATTTGACCTTATTATATGAATCAAGGCACAATGAAAACACCCTTGGCTCACGTGGTAATACCTCACTGCAATCTTTCTTGGCAAAAGGAAGAAAATATTTTTGCATTCTAAGTTGGAATGCTACAATTTCAGGTGTATTATCAAGTTAGGTAGCAACTTTCTAATGTTTATTCTACGAAATATGTTGTTTCTCAACATCATTATCACTTGTATGTTAGACTTGTATGAATGGCTCAAGACCAAGCATGCCATTATTATCATATATGTTAGTGAATTATATTTTTGGATCAAATCAATGGTCTGCATTTTCATTACCCCCATCAACACAAGAATGATGTTGAGGCTCCTTATTATGGGCAGGTGCATGAATTTGGTCACACTTTTGTGGCCAAATGGGGAAACACATAACGCGCTCGCGTTATACGCGAGTGCGTTATGTGCTTTTAAAAGAAAAGAAAAAAAGTGAAATGTGAAATGTGTATCATTTTCCTTTCACTGTTTCTCAGCTCTGCCCACGGCCAAAAACCCTCATTTTCGTGCTCGCATTCTAGGAGGAAGGACTTCTACAAATTTCATCAAGAACAGTTGGATTTTTTCTACAAATATGGCACCACGACGATGAAGAGATGCAGGAGGTAAGTATTGTTTACTATTTGTTTTGAATTTGTTAGTTTGAAATTGATTTTGTTTGTTTTAGGTTATATTTGATTGTTTTTTTTTAATTTGTAAGAAAATCTGCAAATCCTTAACAAGAGGAGGTAAATCCTAAATAGCAAAATCCTCAACAAAATCAACCTCCCCCACCATTCTCTCAATTCCCTCCTGGCACTCAAGAAAATTTGAGTGAAATTGAGAATAATAGAAAACAACTTGAGGATCTTATCAGTAGGTTGAGTGATCCAAATGCTTCAACCACAGAAAGAATGCTCTTAGAAAATTCATTGAAAGACATGTTAAAAAATGTAGATGCAATCACCCAACAAATATCTGGATGGCAAGATAGGAGGCAGACAGCTAGGGCATATTATGCAAACAAATTATCATATAAACAAGTAAAAGATTTGAAAATTACTAAAGCTGATTTGTGCTCTCTATTCACTAACCCTAAAACAAATCAAAATATTACTCTCAATGCAAAGAGGTTTCCTATTCATTGGTGCCACCACCAAGAGATTAAGAACCGTTTTTGTGAAAGATGGTATATGGTCTTTGATTACCCACCGTGCAATAATTATGAAGTCCCCTAATATTTTCTTAGGAAACTATACAGTGAGTTTGTATTGAACCAAATCCCAAATTATTTTGATATGAGGGAGTTCCAGGGGAGAGGTGGGGGGTCAGCTCAGGATAGGCCCGGTGCACAGTCGGATCCTATGTGGCAAGGGAGACAACCTCTCGCTAGGCTGCCTCGTGAGAAGATTATGATCCCTGCCATTGTGAAGGAGAGTGCCAACATAGAGACATTGCAGGAAATCACAACTTTGACCTAGAGTGTCATCCACCACACTAGCCCTATTGTAGATCGCCATCCAGGGGATTCTTCAGGTGGTGGCCTTCGAACCAATGTGTGTCAATCTTGAGGAGCGACTTGTTTGTATGACCCTACCGGCACTCAAGAGGGTGCTACGTAGGATCCATATGCTACTACACAGCCTGATCCATATGCATCTACGGGGATGGAGAGGACGACTGAAATTTTGCATGATGCATATGGCATTGACACTAATGTAAAATTCAGGATGTTCATTGAATTTAATTTATTAAATTTTGATTGTGAAATGCAAGATTAACTAATTTAGTTTTATTATTTTAATAAAATTGTAGGGTCACAGTGTAGAGACTGGATACACAGTCATCCACCTACTTTTTTTGGTACACCTATCGGTGGGGTATGTAAAGTTAGTAAACAATTATAAATTTATTACATGTGTTAATAGCATTGTTTTACGAATGGTATTTTAATATGTGATTTTGGATGTTGACAGGGTACTGTTGGAGGTTTCAAGGAAACACCTCCGAGTGCAGTAGATTTGATCAAACGTTCACGAGGTAATATAGAATTTAAAGAGAACTTAAATGAATTCTAAGTTTAATATATTTGTGTAGTTTATATTCATATTTTTTGACCTTACGTTGCATTACACATCATTCAAAATCAAAGCATTACTTCAAATTTGATAACTAATAATCAGAAATATATCTGTTTAATACTTGTACTCAAAATTTTGTTCATTAGATCTCATACATTATAAGTCATCACATTGATCACTATTGTAACTTTTTGTGATTGAATAATTTGTTGTTTTACTTCGGATGTTGGTGACAAACACTACCAAATGTTACAGGGCAATGGATATTGGTGTTTCCTCCACTATATAATCCTCGATGGCTCTCATAGGGGAGGTATGAGACAAATTACTAAATTTCAATTTACATTCATTGTTATAGATGAACTAGTTCTAGTGAAAAATCAAACCATTATTGATTTGTAGTTTAATTCCTATTTGGATGGTTTATTCAGGCTTGAGCACACCTGAGCATCAGTGCAAATATTTCCATTGAGGAGAGTGATCGTGAGATGGCCATAAGTGATTATTTTGTTAAATATATTAATTTTTATAATGTAATTTCTATATATTAATGTCTTTACTTCTTATTGTAACAATTGAAACTTCACCAGAAGCTAAACACTAGGAGGAGCAGTAGGAGCACTCCTCGAGCACAATAGAAAATGGGTGATAGACTTATCGCCATCGGATTGCCTAGCAAAGGGAAAGAAAATTGTATTTGAACTAGAGCATGGAGAGAAATGAATTTTGAATGCACAGAGCCCTTTGTTGTATGCCTACATGGCAATTTTGTACATATTTTGTATTGGATATATTTGACATTGAATGCCTATATGGCATTCTCGTAAGCCTATATGGATTTGTATGCGTATTTTTACCTCATATATATTGATGTATGTGTACATGGCTATTTGCTTAATACAAAATCTTTTTATCAATATGGTGTCCCGATTTGCAAATTATAAATTCATGGTTCAATAGATAGAGTTACGTGTATTCAAGTGTATACTTTACAATTTATGCACATATATTTTTGACTTACGTGTGAACATCGAAAAGTGTGAAAATTTATGTGTTTGGAAGTCAAATGTAAGCCAATTTTGCAATTCTCGGTTCTTGCATACTCGATCTTATGGACTTATTCCTTCCTAGCACATATTGTGAATATTTCTCATTTGGTCGCAGAAGGCAAGATTCCTCATTTTTGAACCACTCATAGCAAAGAGATTCACAATAATACTTTAGCATTGGAACACTACTCCATACTTCTCTTGTCTAGACCATAAAGGATTGAAAATTATTAATTTGATGCAATGATAGTCATGAGATGAGAATTTATATAACCATGCCTATTTTGAAAATTCGCATCTAATACTACATCAACAAGTACTTAAGAAGTGTTGCATAAGAGTGTTAGGTTTGATAGGCCTTCTCTTCCCTAAGGGAGGAGAGCCTGCATCTTGAATTTTGAACAAAATTTTAAGAAGCACACATTTTACCTAAAAGCTTCAAACCTAGATGACATATTTGGCTAAGTCTATCTTGAAAATTATCAATGTGTTCAAACTCTAAAGGAGATTCTCCCTAAAAAGAAAACTTTACCCTTTTTCCCAAGGAAAGAAATTGCAACAAGTTGCATGTGATTTATCTTATTTCTTTCTCACAGTTCCCGGTCAATCATTCATGGCTCAAGATAGTTTCATTCCAAGGCAAGGACACCCAAAAAATCACTGAGATTCTTCTATGATCTACAAGAAAAAGGTTTGGATCTTTCACAATATAAATAATTATGTAACACTGTTTTCTTGTTTTCCTTCTACACAAAAAAATGTTCACACTTTTCAGATTGATCAATGATCAATAATGGTTGATTGTAAACACTTGACATTTTTATGTTTGAACTTTAATTTATAATTTTGTATCATGACATTTGAGTAGATCACTAATATTTTAATATTTCACTATGAAAGTGGTGGTGTATTTTTTCTATGTTATTTGACTATTAATATGGTGGTGTATTCTGGGGAACTTGATTACCGCCGCAAATATCATGTATATATTTAAGCGATTTTATATGTTTTTGTATGATCGAACCCAAAATGAACCAAACCCCCAAAAAAAAATTTCCTGAACCGGCAAACCGGGTTCTCGAACCCGATCCCGAACCCAAAACTGAAACGGTAACTTAGTAAAAAATAGATTTTGTAGTTTATATTCATAACGCTGATTACATTGCATTGCACATCTTTCAAACTCGAAACATTACTTCACATTGCATAAGTAACAACTAGATGCTGATAGATGAAAAAATTTCAATAACAATATAGTTTTTACGAAGTCAACCTAAGCAGCTATGCAATTACTTCACATTACATAAACAAATAACTAGGGAGCAACTTGCCAATTGCATTTGGTTGTCATGGCATTCTATGAGACCACATTTCTTTGAGGAATTTTTTTCAAACAAATTAACGCCTTGTTTATACTAGCTACCACATTTTTCATACATGTCTACCAAAGCATTTTGTCAAATACTCAAGTGTTGCCTTGTTGCTATGGTCGAAAGCCCAAACAAGTGATTTCAACAAGCTATGGATGCTTGGAAAAATCTATCGCTGCTAATAGTAACCAAAATCATATAGACAAGTGCTGAACTCTCTTTGAAAAATGCCTCAAAGAAATGAGGTTCGATGACTGGATAGAATTCCATGACAATCAAATGCTTTTTGATTGTCATGGCATTCCATCACCATGAGACCTCATTTCTTTGAGGCATTTTTTCAAAGAGTTCACTGCCTTGTCTATGCTAACACATTTTTCATACATGTCTATCAAAGCATTTAGCCAAACAGTTCATTGCCTTGCCGCTATGGCTAAAAGCCTAAAATAGGTGCTTTCGAACAAGCTATGGATGCTTAGAAAAAATCTATCATAGCATAATTGTAAGCAATAGCATAGATAAGGGAATGAACTGTTTGAAATGCCTCAAATAAATGTGGTCTCATGGTAGGACGTTATGACAAGGTATTAGATTGTTCATGGCATTCCATCACCATGATACCACATTTCTTTGAGGAATTTTTTCAAACAATTCGCTGCCTCTAATTCATACTACATTTATCATACATAAGCTACCAAAGAATTTTATCAAACGTACTGGCCTCTTGTTGCTATGGCTAAAAATCCTAAAATAGGTGCTTTTCCTAAAAGCTTGCAAGTGGATGCTTGTGGAAAAATCTATCAAAGCATACTAATAAGCAATAGCATAGAAAAAGGCAAGCAACCATTTGAAAAAGCCCCAAAGAAATGGTCTTCAATGGTGATGGAATGCCATACAATCCATAGCAATTTCTTTGTCATGGATTTCGTCATGCCATTTGATGTCACCATGATACCTCATTTCTTTGAGGCATTTTTTGAAAGAGTTCACTGCCTTGTCTATGCTAACACATTGTTCATACATGTCTATCAAAGCATTTTATCAAACAGTTCATTGCCTTGCTGCTATGGCTAAAAGCCCAAAATAGGTGCTTTCGAACAAGCTATGGATGCTTAGAAAAAATCTATCATAGCATAATAGTAAGCAATAGCATAGACAAGGGAATGAACTGTTTGAAAAAAATGCCTCAAAGAAATGTGGTCTCAAGGTGGTGGAATGCCATGATGGTGCAGGAGCACCCAAGCTCCTTGAGGATCATTTGGAGAGTCAGGAGATGGTAGGGGTCTTGAAGGCCTATAAACCTTTCCAAAGCATCAATTATAGCATTTTGAAGCCTATAATGGCATTTGGCATGGATGAGTGTAACAGGAAGATCAAAAGTCCTAAGGGTTTGGATAAGGACCATAGGACCAAATTGACTTGTAAATGGAACAATGATGTTCTAGGAGTTTAAATAGGAATATTATTTTTTAATTAGGTTAAATAAGGTTGAATTATGATATGTAATAGTTTTGGAAGCTTTATAGTTAATAGGAGTTAATAAATTGCAATGTTGGAAATTCAAATTTTTAAAATCCAACTTTGGGCGGAAAAGTGAGTTTTAGGAGTTTTAATCACAATAATGTAATAAAATAAATTCTAATCAGTTGGGACAGTTGTAGGATGAGTCTATAATCTTGGAGAAATAATTTTTATAGAGGGTTGGCTGATATTGCAAGTGTTGTACGGACTGCTACAAAAAATCAATAAAAACTTCAATCTTTTTGCATTTTCTTGAGTTTTTTTGATGAATCTTTGATTTATTTTGGTGTCATGATCATTTGGATGGTTTAAGAACTTGTATTTACATTCATTTAACCTTTTTAATTACTTGAATAATGTTGGGAATCAGTTTCTTGTGTTATATTGCTAACTGTCCTCAAAAAGTACATATTTTTCACTAGTTTTGAGAGTCTTCATGAATAAATGATTCATTTCATGGGAAAGTGTGACTGAAAACTTGTGAAATGGATCATATGTAACTTTTATTATATATATCTAACAAGTTATTATTCAGGAAAGAGTGATTCTTGGGTGTACACCAAGTTTTAGCAAGGAAAAGGGCATGAAAATGGTGCCTAAAGTGTAGCAGCAGGAGATCTACCTTAATAAGGGGTATATTTCTGAGTTGAAGGTGTTTATATATGTTTATTTATTGGTGAAAATTCCAAGAGAAGGTTCTGGAAGTGTTGGGAAAGCTAATTTTCAAGAGGCCCTAGTTTTGGAGCAATTTATTGAGGGTTTTGTGATTTAGGGTGTTGAGGGTGTCAAAGAAGACTAATACCTTGAAAATATTTGGTTTGGGAACATTTTAAAACATTGTTGAAATTTTCATAGTCAGGGGATAAGTTTAGAGAGGGGTTGCTTTGAAAAAGTGGGCTAACTAGGCCTTAAATTTGAGGAAACAACAGATTTGGTAGGTTTGATCCAGAACAAGTGCCATAAATGATTTGATATGTTGTGTATCATCATGAATC